>BFEA01000105.1:3094953-3119502 GCA_003427395.1 Chara braunii | reverse complement strand
CCCTCGCGAATAACCAAGTAAAAATTAGTTAATTATCAGATAATCGTCGGTTTCCTTCTCGTTTTATTATTTTTAATTATTTTCCTTATTTCTTAGTTCCATTATCGAAAATAACAAAAATAAAGCAATCTTGTCAAAAATAAATTCCGATGAAATTCAGTTAAATAACGAAAATTCTTTGTTTTCTTTTTCTTTTATCGCCTTTGATTCCTCTTTCTTATTTTTCACTCTATTGTCAGAAAGTCCAATAATTGAGGGCGGTCCCATTAAAAATCAAACAACAAAGATTTTGAATAAATTAATGAATATTCCGTTTTTCTCTTTTCTTGTTTTGTTTTTAATTCATGTTCTCTTTTTTTTAAAATTTTTATACCAAAATTGATGATATCCGAGACCCCACTTCTGCGTCAGTTGCGGAGCGTAAAAGAACCACGCCCAAGCCCATCTCCATCTTGCTGTTCAGCAGGCGGCCGTCCCGGAAACGAGCTAGAGACGGCGGTATTGAGATAGACGCCGCCGCGGTAAGGTAGTCCTTCTTATCAATTTCGAGAGCTAGTCTCAACGGTCGTCATATCTAATCTTAGGGGTACTCGGGGGTGCCCCTAATTTCTGTTGCATGGTCAAACCAGAGTACCGTCATTGCACGGACTTGTCTTTGAGCCTAAGTCCCTAAACCGTAGATTTCAGGCGGTGCACTGCTTGTGGCCGCCTGACAACGGTTCTGGTCCTTCAGAACATTGACTTGGGCTTCCAAAATCGCTGCTTGTCTCTGCAGTTCCTCCTTGGTGGTCTCCTTTGTCCCTTTTGTCGACTCCTCCATCTCTGTTTGCAGATCTTGAGAGTCTTGCGCCTGGCCCACCTCGCTTCCCTGGTCCGTCTTTGTCCTTCATTTGTGTTTTTTGTTGTTGCGTTTGCTGTCCTTGTGATGATAGGACTTTGGCCATTGAAAGCATTTGTTGTATTCCTCTTCCTGCACGTGAATTTCGTTTTTGTTGGTACATGACTTCCGTGCATATTGGGCTGCATAGAACTCGTTTAGCTCCTCCTCTCTTTTCAGCAGCTCATAGCGGTTTTCAGACAAGATGTGCCCTGCTGCCTGTGTGGCCTGCCGCAGGTTGTACAGATGCTTGTGGTGGGCCAGTCGGACCTCACACTCTATTTTCCTTCCTCATTCCAACTGTTCCACGAATTGGACCCACTGTTCCACTATGGCCTTTTCTCCGTCTTCATCCTCTCCCTCCTCCCCCCCGTCGTCCGCTGATTCGTCTGGGGTGGCCCCCTCCATTGGGAGGTCGTTTTGATCTTCCTCCGCCTCCTTTATTTCCTCCTCGGTCATTGGACCGTGGTTTCGCATGATGCGTTTGCTATTCCCCTCCCTTTCCGAACTGTCCCGGGCCATTTTTTGTGCAATTTCCATTGATTCGCCCTCCGCTTCCATCTGCTGCTCCGATCCACCTTTTTGGCTGTTCCTTGATGAGGTTGGTTTGGATGACTAACTCCCTTCGCTTGTTTGAGTTCCGCCCACAGACTGTGATCTTTTACCCTGCTGTTCCTGTTGATCCGTTTCCTCTTAACCCTCCGTCTGCGCTTTCCTTTTCAGAGAAGTGCCTGAGCTGGAAGCGGAATCAGTCATCTCTCCTACCCCTTCACAGTCCATGTTTTCCTCTTGATGCTCTTGGGATCCCTCCGGTTTTTCTTTGGTGTCCTGCTGCATGTTCCGTCGTTGGTCTCGAGCTCTGAAATTCTCTGGAAACGCCTGTTCCGCCGTTCGTCCCACTTGGTGCAGTTCTTCCATGGTGCGGAGTCTTTGCTGGTCATCCTGCATTGCCGTTTCATCAAGCATTGGCTTAACGAGGAACCCTGTTTCCTTTTCTTCCATTCTTCTGGCTCCTGTTTGCCTCCACCTACTACCCACGATTCGCAAGTGGCTTGCTTGGAGGTCAAGTCGGGTGCACCGCCAAAATTCCCGGAACTAGGGAAAGTGCCCCAGGCGCCAGTCCTCCCTTTCCATTCGTCCTCCTGGCTCATCTAACGCCAACCTACCAGCACTAATATTGAAACATCACTGCTATCCACCAGCCTGTCACCAAAGTGTAAATGCAACACACCGTATCAAGACTGATTGCTGGCCCAGCTATATACCGCTGGGCCTTCTGGGTGTTGCTCCTATCTGGACCCAGGACCGTTTGGTCTAACCTACCAATGATGGTCCTGGATGCAGGTCCAAACCCAGGTCTAGTCACTGGACCAAAAACATGGCCAGTCTGGGTCCTTACCACAAGCCCAGGCATCCCTGCTGATGCAGCAGGACTGGCTCAGAAACAGACAAGGCCTAGACCAGTCACTACCAGACAAAACCAGGTCCAGCCCACATAAGGACAAAAGTCTGCAGAAAGGAAAATTCTCAGAAACTTCGTATGCCATAGGGAACAAACCCATTTGGGAGGAGGCTCTTCCAACTATTAAACCGCCAGTAGCCGGCCCCAGCCTTGCAAGATTTCTTCATCGCCTACTCCTAAAATTTCAGAGGCTCGGGACTGCCGGACCACAATGGATGGCGGCGCCAACCAAGAAAGAAAAGAAGTGTACTGCTCGCGGTTCAGCAAAGCTTGGCGGGCAGTGCAGTGCCGCCAGGCCCAGGTGTACTGGTGGTTTAAGGCAAGCTACACTATGCGCGCTTTGGAAAAAAGACGCTGTCAAATCACGCTCAGCAAGGGGTTCGACAGCATCTTTTCCAAAGCTCGATTTGACGCTGAGCGGCCGGGTTCGGAGACCGTGTATAATACCCTGGCTGCTCACAACAGTCCTTTTTCCTCCAGATATTGTCATCATGCAATCAGTTCATAATGTATATAGAACGCTGGACCCGTTTTCCAGCAGGTGCTTCTCCCGACCAATAGATTGGAGCCATCCCCGGGCCTGCTAGTGGTGTGTGCAGTGTATGATGTGACGCAGTCAAGTCACGTCCGACCGTGTTGCTCAGCAGCAGGGCTGTCAAATTGTGCTCAGCAACCGGATGAAGACATTATACTCTGTCAGAGTCTATCTGATAAAATGCCTGGCCGGCGGCCACCATCACGGTCTGGCCAAAATAACCAAAGTTTGGTTCTCAACTTCTCACGGATCAATATCCCTCCCCCCTAACATCCTTGACCCCTACCCTCCTGGGCATACAGGCCACCCTGCACTGGAAGGGTTCTTCAAAGTCCTGGCATCTGTTGTTGTGGAAAGTAACTCTCTGGACCCTCAGGAAATAAAGGCGCTCTTTGACTACTGACGATGACACGACGGATTTTTACATCTGGACTGTGTACGACTGCTTCGGTAGTTGGAACTGCAAATGGTTATGTCGGTACTCTTGCCACTGATGCCTGAATGCTTGTCATTTATGCAATGGACGGTGATGCTTGGGCACCCCTCACTCAGTTGGTGGAGACGGAGATCAGGAGCAGATGGGAGATGACCAGGACCAAAAGCACATCGCGGGTCGATCACAGCAGGCTTCAAAACCAGGTAATGCTCCGTGATTCAGTGTTGAGCTTTTGCTCATAAGCTAAATTGGGCAACGTTCCCAAGATAACTCCGGGTCGAATTGTGAGGTCCCCGACCTCAAATTGTTTTGGGAATATTAAGATCTGTTTTTTTCTTTTTTCTTTTTTCTTTTTTCTTTTTTAATCATAATAAATAAAGCAAGCTTCAAAAAAGGGACATCCATATGAGAGTGGCTGCTGAATGGGGGAAGGAAGCTGGCAACAGTGGAGGATAACAAGATGCGGTGGAAATTTTTGAGATCCCCCCCCCAATGAATCGTCTTCACCCGAATAGAACACCCGGTAATTATTTCTGTATCGGCCCTATCGGGAGTTAAAGTTTCCCCAAATACAGATACAATGACCAGGTGTTCTATTCGGGTGAGACAGTGGCAAACAAGGCAGTATCTGTCGACAGTCTCGAGTGCAGAAAAGCACGAGAGGCTCCCGGGTGATGGCGAGCTGACCGTTAATCCTCCTACTAAATAGCAATCACTCCCTTTCTCCCTCCTGCTTCTCTCACACTTCGTCTTCTCCTCCTACACTCATCCTCTATGGTTATCTGGTGCTTTGCAAGGAGGGATCTTGTGACGAGTGCGAGGCTGAGGGAAAACAGGAAGAGCCGAGGGGGATGAAGGAAAGAGGGAGAGAGTGAGAGCACACACACACACTCACAGTGAAACTCGACACGACCGAGGGTCGGATGCAGACACAGTGGCAAAGACACAAAGTCGAAGTCTTGGATTCCGAATGCCGAAACAGGAGCAAGTCACACTAAGTACGAGCACAGCAGCTGAAAAACTGGTGCGAGACTGGTCCCCGTTGTCAAGCGCATTGGTCCGGTACCGCACAAGGGCAGCGCGGGACCCTCCCGGCCGCGTCACGCAGGAGTTGGTCTGCATCCTCGTCGCGAATATATATGGAGCTTCCGCAAGCCGCTCCGGCCAAGTGCGTCAGCCATACCTCTCGCGAGCCCCTACGACAGGACAGGGCCTACGCGAGGCACGACTTACCTCCACCTTACGGGAGCTGTCACCTCCCTTCGGTGGGTGTATCCCCGCCGAGCTACCAGTCCATAGTACGAAAGCTGCTCAGTTGCAATCGCAGAGGTGGACCAGCCGAGGGCGTTTCTCGTTCGCTGTAGCATAGGGGGTACGCGCGGTATTACGCCTCTATCGAACCCGCACGCGGATCGGCATCTTGGGGGGCTGAAGTCCCAAGCGCGACCCGTCGTCGGTCGACTAGGACGCATCCCACACACCACGCGCACACCACAATAAAAACACACACGCGTACGTACACATACACAAAACGACACTGAACAAACAACGCGACAATACTCCTAGTCCCTTAGTAGCCATCCCATAACTTTCTAACGCGGAAATCAAATTGGCGTCGCGCGCGAGACTCAGTATAAACCGCGCGAACACAGGGCTAACTCATATCGACTCGCAATGCATGCGTACACAAACGATCGCAATGATGGCGTACTATGCACTACCCATACTCATGCAGTCCTCGTTAATCCCGAGGGTCGCATTCGACACTCAAGTGTCGGCTGACATGCGCCTTGAGGGTTAATCTCTCGAGGCTGGACAACTGCCAAGTGCGGTTGAAAACCACACCCTCTTTTGCACCCTGCAGAGAGTGGGTGGTACACAAGTTCATACCTGTGATGGCAATCGTCTCTTATGTCCCTGGAGACCAGCTCCTTCACCTAGGGTCTGGAGCTAAGTCAAACGGTTTGACTTTGACGGCTGCCACGGACTACAACGTCCAACTATAAGACTCTAAAAAGCAAAGGATAATAGAGGATCTCCCTTTCCTCTCAACGCATGGTCTGTTTAACCCTTACGCGTGGTCCCAGTAGGCCGCGCGAAACATTCAAGACATATATATATCACATAAATATAGAGGGTTATTAATTTTAGACGATCACTTCTCACAGTCACAGTGGGCCTCCTCTAAGCCATGTATATACGCATGTCAGCGCAGACAGTCAAATCCAAAGACCGAATCACCAAACATACCTGCAATCACATCAAAGATCCAACCAAAAAGTCCAAGCACTACACGGGGTCAACTTCAACCATTCTATGCATTCACACCCCTTGCTTTTAGCCATACAAGCCTCACTCTTGGTGCAACTCTCAAAATAAAATACTCAGTACTTTTCTTTAAATGGCCATTCAAATAAAGTCCGGGTAAAAACACAACAAAACAATTTAAATCACAAGGCTAAAGCCTTTAGGTTGAGTGGCAAGAGTGGATTGGAGTTGAGTCGTAAACCGACGAATCGGAAACCGACCTGTTATCAGTGATAACAGAAGACGATCCTCGTAGGATCAACCTGAATCTAGCCCAAATCCTGAATCAATCGATCAAGAAGACCTGTAACACAAAACAGACCAATCCCCAAGCTAAAGTCGTAAGTGTATGGGGAATACAACTCCATAACACACTCTCATCCAAGACCCTTCTACAAACTAAGCCTAGGTCTGCCTCTAAGCAAGTGCCCAAAGAAAGTTAGATCCTGGCAGAGCCTCCTCTATATAGACTGGATTGCAAGAATCGTCACCTGTCAAAATATAATCTAACTCCTCAAAACTAAGAAAATTTCGACAACGCTTCCCGTAGGAAAAGTGTCTTTCCAGAAATTATACAAAGCTAAGTTCAGAATCTACAGTGACTTTGACTTTTCAAAGTCTAATTTTGTCTAACTCCCTGAATTAGCAAAAATTTGGGCAGCACTCCCTTTAGAAAAGGAGATCTTTTGAGGTAGCATATAACTGAATTGATGATCTTCAGCTCAAGATTCAGTCTGCCCCTTCTTACCACAAGTTTATTCTTAATTAGTACTCTCTTCAGTTGGTGATAGGCTATAGTCAGACCACCCAAACTTATGGAACCCTGCCTGACTAGCCTGTTCATAGGTAAAGGTAGTAATAGAATATAGTCAAACTATAGCCTTCGGGTTCCAGCATGTGCGAGGCATTGGACCAAGACCACCCAAACTTATGGAACTTGTCTGGCCCTTTGCCTGATTCATTCTCTTAAAGCCAAAGCAAAAAGAAACTCACAGAAACCCAAAGAAAACAAGGTCGCCAGACTACCCAAACTTATGGATTTGACTGGCTCCTGAAAAGTCAACCACAAGCAACCCTCGCAAGTCAGAGCAGCCAGACTACCCAAACTTATGGATTTGACTGACTCTCCACACAATCCAAAAATAAACACAACACTAAGCCTTCCCAAACTTATGGAACTGGCCCAGCCTTGGTTGACCCAGTCAAACTCAGGCAATACTGCCCTCCTCCCAGCCTTCCCCCAGATGCAACCCCATAATCTGCTTTCAGTCAAACAACAAAGCTGAAACTGATTTCACACACACATTCCTTTACTTAGTCTGGATTGTGTCCTGAAATGCAAATTGAAAGTCAAAATAGGGAGACAGGCAACATACTCAGTCAAAACATAGCAAGGAATACAGATAGGGGCTATAACTGGGTTTATAGAGGGAAAGCAATAGTTACCTCTCAGTTCCCTGCCTCCAGAATTCCTCCTGAGTTCCGGCAGAGCTCCCACAATCGGTGGGCTGACTCCCCACAGAGTCTTGTTGCGGTCCTACGGGTTGCAATCCCGCCTGCCGCCTTCCTCTCAGATCGAGACTAGACTTAGAGTAAGAAGGGTAGAAGATAAGGGGTTTCAGACGCTCGAGACACAAGAGAGGGACAAACTCAACTCTCAGGAGAGGGCCTTGATACCTTCACTCGCCTGAGGGCCCCGCAATGATGGCCAAATAGTAGCAGCTTGGCCATCTTCTGAAGTTAAACTGCCGAAATCAATCACCCGGCGACCTCCCAATCCGCAACACTAACCCTCTGCTTGTAAAGTCTAGTCACCTCTCCGAGTCTCAACACCTCTCCTCAACCCAATCGCCGCCGCATAGCAGTCTATAACAGTCAGCAGCAGTATGCAGCAATAGGCAACAATACGCAGCAGCCAACAGTTTGTGCACAGATGCAGCAGCCACCAGCAGACAGCAGCAGTTCCAACAGTGAGGTTCGAGCATACTACATAGCCCAACTAAGCCCGCCGCATCCGTTCACTCAAGTGGTTGCCAATAGCAATGCTCTCACCGGTTCGAACGCTAACGGTCCCGCAATGGTGGTCAAGTAAACCCGCTTGGACCACCTTCAGCCAACTGCAGAGCTGGCCTGTCCGACGAACTCTCAATCTCCAGCACCACCTCTCTGCATATCACTCTTTTGTCCTCAACAAGCCCTGCAGTAGCCACAGCACCGCCCTCCAGAAAAGCCAACCTCAGCAGCAGCAGCAGCGGCAATCAGCAGTAGTTGCTCCCCTTCCAGAAGTTACTCCGATCAACAGCAACAGTCGTGCCTGCAGATGCCAATCCTTCTTTGGTTACCTCATCTAGCAGGGTGGACTGTGCACTGGCCGATAGGTAAGCCTCCAAAGCCCTATGACTATCTCTTCATTAGTTCGCTATTCCAATAGTCGGGAACAGGCGGCCCGCCGATCCACAGGTTAGTTTCCCTACTCCCGCAGCCTACCTTTCAGCTCCGCCTTTCTGTTCAACTTCCCCAACCAACAGTCAGATCCCCCTTTTGCACCGCCGTGCTCGGCCTCTCAGGTATGTACTCCCTCGCCCCCTTCTATTCCTCGTCATTTTCTATCTCCGTCGTTGCTCCCTAAGTGGGTCGAGCAACGTGCAACTGCAACCCTCTTTTCTGACAGGAGCAAGCCCCTATCCCTTTCTCTTCCTGGCTACTCCATCTACTTTTGCATGTTTGATCCTCGATGTCCCCGCAACTTTATCGAACCGCCGGTAGGTAGGCGCCCGCTACCTCCACCACTGCCATCCGTTTGTAGTGCGTAATCTTGATTCGCATGACCATACCTGACCACCCTCCTGACCAGTTCCCTAGAACATCACAAGGTACACCGTCAGTTCACCCTCACGTGCGCAGAAAGATAGCACAAGGCTACTTTCAGAGCAACGCACCGGTCAACAGGTGAGCATCCCAAACCCCAGGACCGCTCTCACGCTGCTCCCGTCACTAGAATGAGCAAATCGAATGAACCTTCTGCTAGAGCGTGGACATATATACCGCTGTCCAGCCATACGCGCAGGGAGTTAGAGAGGATCTTCTTCCATCGATAGGTTGGGCGGCGCCTTGGCACACAGGCGAGTCTGCGACACACACCGGCCTCCCGCTACTTCCACCGATATAACGAGCGAAATCGAATACATCTATCGCTGGAGTACGATCCAATACATTCAGCCCCACCTCGAGGTAAGTACTCCCCTACTCCCACGCAGCCCCTTTCCTTTCTAACTCCCATCCTACTAACCTACCCCTCAAACTACTGCTACCAACCAGCTCGCCCGGGTTGAAAACCCCGGGTTCGGCTCTTGGCTTGCTCGATATCCCTCAGAAAAGAGCGGGACGAGCTCCTTCCTCCTCTTTTCTTCCGGCCGCCATACCTCCGCACGGCCTTACCGAACCCGAAATGTGGGTCATATACATCCTGCATTACCGGCCTCTTAGCCTCAAGTGCAACTACAAACCCGAACCCTGACCGCGCCCTATTCCCAACAGCGGTGTGATAGCGGACTCTCGCCGACATCTCAACACGCAGGCCTATCAGACGAGACACGCACTCAAGGTCCCCGACTGTCGAGACGACCATAAAGTCTGGCGTCGTATCCTGCTAGCGCTAGGCCCAAGGTTGGGTCTAGTTCTGTCGGGCGCTCAAATAAAAAAACATTGCGCGATGTGCAGACCTACCGAAATACTTTCAAAACCACCTTGCTGTCGATGCCGTCCTCCGCACGTACGCACAGGTCACCGGCAAGCGTACCAATCACGAGACATAATCCTTTTAATCCTATCTTAATCAGAAAAAAACAAAAATCTGGTCGGCAACTATGCCGACTTTCACAACCATCAATAAAAAAAAGATCATGCGCGCCTCAAATCTGCGCGTCCACACACTCTTTATTCTTGTCAACCATCCACTCAACGTAAACCACAGACACTGCCGCGCCTCTCGCGGTATACTTAGAACTTCAAACCAAACTATTCCTGTTGTCTGCAAAAACCAGGGCGGATACCCTCGTAAGGGTATTCGCACCGACACCGTACCGTACGGGGAGCCGGTATAAGGACCGGTGACACGTACGGTACCAGGGGCATTTCTGCAAAGGCCCCGAGGGCAGAACTGAAAAATGCGGTATTTCAAAGTGGCGTCCGAATTGCAGCATGGCGCCAGTTGTCCAAAATCCTACGGTACCAAAGGAGGGGTTTGGAAAAAGGGTACCAGGCTGAAAACGGGATGCAGCCGAAACAGCAAAAAGATAGACCAGGGATCGAGCCCTGGCGGAGTCCATAACAGGTCTTTTGTCTATGTTGGTTCCCTCCTTCTTACTCTCCTTTGGTGATGATGAGTGCATTGCCTGAGTTTCACTTCTCCTGAGTTAGATTGGCTATTTTCAATCTTCCACTGCATAGCATGGTTGTTTCTCATCACTTTGGCGGTTCTGGTTCCGCGCCAGGCCAATCTGCTGATAGACCAGTCCGCTGTACACTGGTGGCAGCCGACAGCCGTGGTTGGTTTTCCAATGCAACCCTGATAGGGGTTGCAACTGTAAAGGAGGAGACATTCATGATGAATAACATAGTACAAGCAGTTCCGTGGCTGTAGTACAACGCCATCAGTGACCTCGCCATCATATGATGAGATCGGAGAAAGCGAGCGTTTAAAATAATAATAAAAATAAATAAATAAATAAAATAAAAACAATGAGATCATCGATCTAGACTCTAGAGTCTAGACTCTCTAGTATGGATTGTCTGGCTGCAAGGGCTCTGACGGCCTTCACGTTTTCCTCCCTTTCCTTTTTTTTTTGTTTATTAAAAGGGTGACAGACTTTTTTTCCTTTTTTTTTTAATGGGGACACGGCTCCAATCTATTCGTGGGGAGCAGCACATGCTGGGAACCGGGCCCAGCGTCACAGCCTTGAGATATCATCTTTGAAAAGTTTGAATTGAGGTAGTTCATAAATATTTCATCCAAGCCATCTGGTTCCATGGGGATTCGAGCTCAGGTTTCTATTTCCAGTTTCAACAGTCCATGGGTGTACCAACTGCGCTAGGCCCGACAGTGGCTCTGATGACTTTTGTACGAGTGGTCTGGGGCCAAGATGCTGTCAGCTGGGGGATCCAGTAAGTGGTTGGGAAGTAAATCATTGTGCTCTCAAGAAAGAAGCTGACACGTTATGGCCGGGTGTGTCGAACAATGGGTACCTCAACAGGCCTAGCTCAGTTGGTACACCCATGGTACAGCCAGGTGAGGCAAATAATGGGTGTGTAGAAGCAAGGCTGCAGTGGTGGCACATGCAGAGAACAGAAATTTACGGAAGCAGATCTGTCGGGCCCATTCCCATGTTGGCTGCCCATCATGCAAACACTGTGCAGATGGCAGCTCTGCGTGTCCGGTGCCAATATCACTGTAGATTCTAGAGAAATTATCGTCACGGTTGGAATATCTGAGTCAGAATCTATTGAGAGGGCTGATGACATTCCTTGACATCGTAGGCACGATGAAGGAGGAGGTCTCTAGCCCCCACTGCAGATGCTGCAAGAACCTGAACAGTTTTGGGTCTGAGAAATGTGAGCTTTTGCTGAGCAGATTCATGTGCGGGGAATGAGCCCTCGTGGGGCCCTCATCAGACATACAAGTGCTCTGGGCTGCGGCCCCCAGCAAGCCAGTGCCCACCCTAAGTGAAGGTGGGCCTGAATATCCCCATGAGGCCTGTTTCCGACATTTTTCCATACGTGGGTACTCAGACAGTTGCAGCACGCCAGTTGGTTACAGAGCAACGTGAGCCTCCAGGCTCTTTCCAGAAGCAAAGGGCTGCGCTGTACAGTTGAGCCCAGGGCTCAGTTGGTTGCACCCTGGTCACATGCTGTGTGAGGCCGAACATCACGGACTGGCCGTGCGCCAATGAGAAAGCAGCATTGTCGTCACACATGAGCCGTGAGCCAATGGGAATGCTGCAAACACTTGGAGGCTGGGAGGCTGCCTGGACGTGCCTAACTGCACAAGGCCCAGGCCAGTATCTGAAACTGGGCCTGGGCGCAGACACTCGGGGCCAGAGGTAAGCTACTGGGCCCCCACATACCTGGTCAGGCCAGCCAGCAGTGGACACGCTTTCCATAAAGGAAAGTGTGTGCCCCCTGGGAGGGCATTCTGGCCTTGGCAGGCAATGTGGACACGCTGCTGCGTTGCTGCGCTAGTGTCTGCATGGGCGCTGCCGGTAGGATGCTCGCACGGGTGCTGAGGTGAGGGGCGCGGTCGAGGCAGCAGGCACACAGAAGCCATAGCCAGGCTGCAGGGGCGCAGGCAGGTGATGGTGAAGGTGGTCTTCGGGTAGGAGGCGCATGAGGTGGGAGACGAGGGGTGATTAGGAGAGAGAGAGAGAATGTAACTGGTACATGCTGGCGGTCGGCATCGGTGTTGACGTCACATACATTGGTCTTCGACTTCGATGTGATCCTGTTGCAAGAACGTAGATAGGTTGATAGGCTGAGTAGAGTAGGCTGGGTGCTAGGCGCAAGACAGTAGGAGCGACATTGGATACAGTGTTGGTGTGAACAGGGAGAGTCAGCATTGACACTCAAGTTCGTTGTATTGCTCTTATGTGGATCTTGGTTCGTTGTTCTCTCTGCTTGTTACACGACTATCTGGACTACTTTGTGATTTTGTAACTAGGTTTTCTGTCTATCGCTCTTGCTCATATTCCTTGCACATGTATCTGCTTTTTAAATAATAAAGTAATTAATTATTAATTGATTATTTAATTAATTAAAAAAGGAAGAAGACGAAGATTTATGTATCTGCTGGGTTCCTGAGTTTAGGGGTTTGGAGTCCTCGGACTGAGAAATCCGAGTCTGAGTGGTTTGTGTGCATGTGGGTCGGTTTGATGCGGACAGAGTCTCTTCTAGTCTGTGTCCAATGCACGAACTCTATTCTTGTGCTGTGTTTCTGTGACCTAAGGAGGGCTAGATTTACGAATATATGTACTCTTCACGTAGAAAAATTTGGAACATCACGTGAGGCTTTGCTCTCGTGGAAGACGCAATGTGCAAACGTAGTTCTGGATCAACACAAAGCCACCCCAGCATCGCCCTTCTGCCCTGTCCAGTCAACCGTGGATAGTTGTATAAGAAGCTTCAAGGTTCAATCCATTAGTCTTGGTTATCAATTAAAAATCTAAATTATCAAAGTCAAATATATCTAGGTGCTTTCCGCGATTAGATGCATTGGCATGAATTGGATCATGCTCTGTCCGAAATATTCAAAGTTGCAGGAGATACAGCAACCCGAGATCATCCTAGCAGACTTCTTCTACCTCAGGATTTCCAGGGATGTCTGCTATTAAACCAATTGAATGCACTGCCTTTGAAGATTAAGAACTCAGCGATTAATTGGACAAGGGGAAATGAGGGAGAATGCGACATGAGGAGGAGGAAGACAAGTTCAGAGAAGATTTTTACTCGTTTGGACCTACTGCTATGCCAGAGTCATTTCCTGCTTGCCATTCTAACCAGTAGAGTAATCGACCGATATAGTACATGGTCTTCAGTTGTGCCAATTTCTCCTCATTTTCCCCTGAAGTTGGTGAGATGGGCTTGAAAGACATAGCAAGAGAAAGAGCATGAAGACTCAGAGATGAAGTTTCTTCCAGTCATCTTTGACTTGCTAGAGCATATTGTAATGAACCCGGTCTGGCAGATACTCATGAGACGTCAAGGACAAGTAGTCTCAGATCTGCACAAAATCTCCAATTAACGTGAAGTGATATCTGAAACAGTATCTCGTTACCATGAGACGAAGAGAGTGGAGGGGGAATAGACAGAGGAGAAGGTGGAAGAGATAAACAATGATCACCCAAGAGTAGTCCAATCAAACCCCACTTCTTCTCCGGGCTTCCTCCCGCCTCCACGTCATCAACCAGTACACGATAACAAATATGATAAGTCCTGATCACACATGGCACTCTTATCTCGTGAAGACCATGAAGACAACAGCAGATTACGGTAACGAAGTCAACCTCAGGTGAGTACCCGATCCCCATCATCCACAGATCCCGATCTCCCTCCTTGTCGCAACCAGTCACCTCATGTCGACAGTGTGGCCAATGCCACGTCAGATGTAGAGACAGGTGGCATGCGCCACATCATCAATGAAGACAGGTGGCAGCCCCACATCAGCAACACAATGTAGACAGGTGGCAGCACCAGACCAGTGGCATGCGCCATCAGCAATGCAGACAAGTGGCATGCGCCACATCAGCAGGATAGACAGGTGGCAACGCCACATCAGCAATGCCTGACGCACAAAGCAGAAAGCGCCAGCATGCTGCCACAGTCCCGCGTCCTCGTCCACAGTGCCTGTGCACAGCCAGCGTCAAGCCAGCATTTCGCCAGCGTCAATGCCAGCGTCCGGTCAGAGTTGAGCCAGCGTCCAAGCAGCATAGCAAGACTGAATGTCGACTTCCTGGAGACCCAGTCCTTAAGTAGTGTTTGACGAGGCTTTCGGCCCTCAGGTCTCCTGCCCACAGTCGTACAGATTGACTCACAGCCGAGGGCCTGGATTGTACAGTTGCAGATTTCCCCTTGGTCCTGATGCTGTCTGGGTAGCTGCGTACAAACAAGTGCGTGCATCTGAGTCGATCTGACTGGCGGCCTGGGCTGGGTACACTTTGACTTCGACTGTTGGGCGTCCGAGAGTTGACTTCAGTCAACTGTTCCTCGCTCAGGCCCTGAATCTGTGGCTGGGGTCTTTTCCCCTTTTTTGGCCTGGGCCTGGGTGTGGACTGGCGTGGCCCTCAGGCACGAGACATGCTGCATGGGTTATTGCAATATCGGATACTCCAGAAATTTGTCATTTCTAGATTGGCCACCATCTCCACATAGTATGCTGTAACCGGATTTTGTACACGCTCATATTTCACAAATGCCCCACCACTCATATGCGTTTCGATTCAATTTGCCTCCTTACCTAACCCAGGAATCTCTCTTTATGAATCAGCAATTATGGAAGTCATTGAGCGGATGAAGTGTGGATACATGGTGGGATATAAGGGGGCCACACTAGCGACCGTGTTCTTATCAACGGATGCCGTATTGTCAAACTGTATGACACTGAGGGAGAGCAAAAGCAAGAAATGGGTCTTGGAAGACGGGTCCGCTGGGGCCAAGAGAAACTTTTTCCATTGGGCAGCCGTTAGCCAACAGGTAACGGGATCTCCATGAGAAGCTTTTCCTGGGGGTTAGAAAACATGAAAGGATTTCACCTTCTTTTTCTTTTCTTTTTTTTATTTGGACCATTTCTCGATTTATGCTTGTCATCCTTGCACAGAGGCCCTGTTAATCTTCTCTGTATCGTTCCAATTTTAATGGATGTCCCGAAGGATTTCACCTTCCTAAGTCTGCCGTGATTCGATCCCGGGACCTGTCGCTGTTGTTGTTGCCTGTTCTGCCTTTGTGATGCTGTTGGAGTTTGAACCCGGGACCTGGCATTGACTTACCTGTGCCCTTACCTGTTGCTATATCCTGTTGTAAGCGTTGACTGTGCTTGTGGAGCTTTGAACCTGAGACCTGCTCTTATGTGTACATAAAGTCGATGCTAAGTACCGTTTGTGCGGTAAGTGTTTCTCCAGCAAGTATCCAGAGGCTTCCAAGGGCAACGGGGAAAGTGCCGCCAGGAAAACAAAAATGCAGAATTCGTTTCTGGAGGACTATTCATTCTGCATGGTGCTGGTTGGTGGAAATCAAGCAGTGTTGTGTGGTGAAGAAGACGGCCATAGCTGGAGTAGCAGGGAAATAGAGTTGCCATCTGTTAGTTGTTGTTCCCTGTTATTTTTGGAGTGGGATCGCCTGTAGTGGCAGACGCTCATGGGAGAGAGCTTTTGCTTGGTGGTGAGTGAGCCATTGAGTGGGAGCATCAATTTGATGTTCAGGGAGAGATCCTGTGTAGAAGAGAAGGAGACATGCTTATGGTAGTAGAGATTCTAGCACATGAAGTCTTCGTTGAACTCTGATCTGTGCCTTTGATAGCAGCGAGAGACAGGTGCAATAACCCATGCCATATGTCTCGTGGAGAAACTGAAGGGCCAACTCAGCCGCCCTCAGCCCAGGCCGAAACAGGGGCAAAAAGGACCCCACACAATGACTCAGGGCCTGGACGTGTGACAGTTGATTTTGGTCAACTGTCGTGACCCCAACAGTCAAAGTCCGAAGGTAACCAGCCCAGGCCGCTGGTCAAGCACACACACTTGTTTGTATGCAGGTACCCAGACAGCATCAGGTCCAAGGGAGAAGTCTGCAACTGTACAATCCGGGTCCTCAGCTGTGAGTCAATCTGGACGACTGTGGGAAAAGCACCCGAGGCCAGATAGCCTCGACAACTGTTACTCAAGGCTGGCCTCGAGTGAGTCAAGCATTCAGTCTTGCTATGCTGCTTTGATGCTGGCTCGACTTTGACTAGACGCTGTCATTATGCTAGCGCGACGCTGGCTGTACACAGGCGTTGCGGACGACAGCACAAGGAGGAGGCAGCATGCTGGCGCATCTTGTTCTGTGCGCCAGGCAATGCTGATGTGGCGCTACTCCTGGTCTACATTGCATGCTGACGTGGCAGTACTTCTGGTCTACATTGCATGCCGATGTGGCGCTACTTCTGGTCTACATTGCATGCCGATGTGGCGCTACTTCTGGTCTACATTGCATGCTGATGTGGCGCTACTTCTGGTCTACATTGCATGCTGATGTAGCGCTACTTCTGGTCTACATTGCATATTGATGTGGCGCTGCCACTGGTCTTCATTGATGATGTGGCATATGCCACCGTTTCGACTGCTGACGTGGCAATGCCCACGCTGTCTACATGAGGTGACTGGTCGCGAGGAGGAGGAAGATCGGGATCTGTGGATGAAGGAGATCGGTACTCACCTGAGGTTGACGTTGTCATTGGAATCTGTTGTATATGGTCTTCACGAGATAAAGTGTCACGTGGCACTATTGTGTGTGATCAGGATTACTATACTTATTATCATCTACTGGATGTGGAAGTGGAGAGGGAAGAAGCCCGGAGAAGGAGAGGGTTTTGAAGGGATACTATTGAGTGATCTTTGTACATCTCTTCCTCCTTCTCTTCTGTCAGTTGCCCCTCCACTCTCCTCTTCTAATGGTAATGAGATATTGTTTGAGATATCACTTCACGATTTGGAGACTTTGTTGCAAATATTGAAACTACTGATGATTAATGACTTCTGAGTATCTGCCAGACTGGCACATTACACAGGGGTTAAACTGTGGGAAGGGACACTGAAGTTGACCTGGTGCTTGCGGGAACAAGTTGTGTTATCTCGAAATTGCGAGTGTGTGAGACAGGGGACCGACCCACCATAGCTACATCATCCATAATTTCGTGTACGTGTTATGATCCTGGCCAATTTCGAAGTACAAATTCATGAGAAAGCACAATGTCATCCAGTCATCTTCAATTTTTCAGGAAGAAGCAAGGAACTCTCGATGAATGAGAAGCGCAGATGGGTGATGGATAGACTCCGAGCAATGGAAAGTATACCAAGTAGGGAACCGGAGGTGTCGTATCATAAGAGGGGAAGATTCTCGGTGATGATTGCGTGTGTAGATCATACGTATGCTCAATGTTTACTATCTATTGGCTCCCTGAAATGTAAGGGAGCAGTGGTGACAATTCAATCTTGGAAGCCACCGCGTCCTCCACAAGTTGAAGCATCAAGGCACAGACAGACAATGATGCGGAATCACTTTTGGGTGTAGTTTGATAATTTGTCGGAAGGAATGCACAGTTTCGTAGAAAAGAGGCTTGCCGAGGAATTTCCCAACAACCCAATTATTGATTGGCTCCCAGCTAATCCAGACTTTCTAGCCCCAAATCATGATTCGCGGGTGGCATGTCTTGAGGTAAAGTCAGGTGCTCCCCCGAAATTCCCAGACCAATGGATTTTCAGGAAGGGAGGTCAGAGAATCACCATATTCGTCTCAACAAAGACGAACCCCTACTGTTTCAAGTGTAGAGGAAGAGGTCATCTGGGTCCTTTCTGCCCGCAGGGGGGGGGTGGTAGTAAGCAAGCACCACTACGTCAGTCAATGCTGGAGGAATGCGTCTCTAAGCCAGGAGTATGGTACATCAATTCAGCACAGTACAGAGGGTGGATCTTTGATGACAACTTGGAATCTCCTAGGTGGGTTTGGGTTCTAAAAAGAGAACCTACAGTTAAACCAGACATACATCCACCATATGATAGCAGGTGGAGGCAGACAGGGGCAAGAAGGATGGAGGAGAAGGAGACGGGGTTTCTGAACAAGCCAATGATAGAAGAATCAATGATCCAGGATGATCAACAAAGGCTACTCGTCATGGAAGAGTTACATGCGATTGGGAAAAATGCAGAACAAGCTTTCCTCAAAAACTTGGCAGCCAGGCAGCAACTGCAGAATCTGATGAGGAAACAGGAACAAGAGCAAAGTTTTAGTAATCAGAACACGCATGAAGAACAGGGTGACAACATGGAATGTGGGGAGGAGGAGGGGAGCCTTGAAAGCGGATCTTGTCAGTCATTGAAAATGAGAGAATTATCGGAAGATGGAAAAAGTCCAAATCATCATGAACAGGACACACACCGGACCAAGAGATTACAGGACAGCAGGGAGGATAAACGGACGGAGGGGAGTCAAACAACGGGTATAAAGGAGGATTCACCGCAAGGAAGAGGGGTCAGTACCCAGCAAACACCATCGTTGGGTAGCAGGCAAGAAACGGACTCCAGTGATTCGTCTAGGGAAAGTGTAGCAAAGGGAGTGTCGGAAGGGGTGTCTGAGGAGGAAGTGGTAAAAGGGGCTTCCACAGACGAAGCGGAAGATAGAAGGAAGCATATGCGGAATGCGGAAAACATGACGGAGGAAGAAATTAGACAAGCGGAGGAGGATCAGCGGGACTGATCTGAAGATTGGGATAATGAGAGCTCATCAGAAGAGGACAATATGGAGGAGGAGGTCATCACACTTGAGCAGTGGAAGCAGGAGGTGGAACAGCTACAATGGGGGCGTGCAGTAGAATGTGAAATCAGATTGGCGCACCACAAACATCTCAGGAACCTGAAGCAGGCAACGCAAGTAAGTGAGGATATTACTTCGGAGAATCGTTTCGAGTTGCTGAAAAGGGAAGGGGAGATAAATGAATCTTACGCGGCACAGTATGCAAGGAAAGCGCGGACAGTTAAAAATGACATTCATATCCAGCATGATGAATATGCTAAGAGCTTC
The DNA here is from genome assembly GCA_003427395.1 of Chara braunii. Taxonomy (NCBI): domain Eukaryota; kingdom Viridiplantae; phylum Streptophyta; class Charophyceae; order Charales; family Characeae; genus Chara; species Chara braunii. The sequence continues at coordinate 3,100,568 of BFEA01000105.1, read as the reverse complement.
CAATGGCCCAACACATATCAGAGCAAAGCTAGCAATGATGGTAATAGGAAGCGGAAAGCACAGGCGGAGGATGAGCAGGAAAGCGGAGCGGAACAGACTACAAAGGAAGCAAACCAGCAACAAGAGGGAAATGAGCAAAAAGAGAAGGAGGAGGATACTATAAATTTGCTGAAAATAGCAAAACGTCACTTCAAAGACATTGATGCAGTGGCAAAATTGGGGGCAAAGAATGGAGCTAAGGGAAGGGTAATTCTTCCTTGTCGGTGGAATGGAAAGCATTCCGATTGGGAGGTGGCAATTCATCGCTCTCTCCATTTGATTGTAGCCCCGGAAAATGCATGTTCAGGGGGAGATTTGAAGAACATCATAGGGGAAGGCTTACCGGATCGAGCTTACGTTCTCGGCGACAGGAGGAAGGAAGTGACAAAAGAATGTGAAAGAGGTGAGGGGGAGGACTTTATACCATTACTTATGCATGCGAAGGATAATGCTATTTTGACGGAAGGTCTGGTGTGGATGCCCTCATTGAAAATTCGAAGTGGGGGTTGACGTCAACGAACTTCAAAGTGAGGGGTTGACGTAGAGCAATCCAAGAGGAACGATTTGGATCATGAAAATTCAAAGTGGGAGTGTTGACATCAACGGAATTTCGAAGTGAGGATTGAAGTCAACAAAATTTGGAAGTGGGAATGTCAACATCAACAAAATTCGGAGTGAGGGTTGATGTCAACAACAATTCGAGGAGGTAGCTGACATCAACAAAAATTCGAAGTGCAGCGTGAAACCCCCCCGAAGAATTTCCCGATTTCTTTCCCCCTCCGTCAAACTGTCTGGTAGGAATGGAGTGGTAGGGGAAGGATGGATGAAATCAAGAAGGCTCGGGAGAACCCAGAGTAGAGAGAAAGGAGGGTTTAGGCAAAGGGCTAGGGTCTAGGGTTTATCCCCAAGAAAGATTTTTGATAAGTGGCTAACAGGCTAGCGAATTCTATCCCTCACCCACCCACCCAGCCCACTCCCACAACACAGGAAGCTCAGCACTGGTTTGGCAGGTGAGATCTGGCGCCATAAGGAAAGGTGAAGAGGTGCGGGGGCAGTCAACGGTGGGAACGGGCGGCTAGAGGAAGTAAGGAAACATAACATAGCCTAGAATCAGTGGCTCCCCTACCATCACCATCGCCTCCCTTTTCAGCAATAACATCATCATCATTTTCAACTTACCCCATTAGAGCATAAGCAGAAGTTAGGTGGGACGCTGGGCCCGGTTCCCAGCAAGTGCTGTACTATTATCCTTTAACTGTACTCCCTGGCGCGCACTCGCTCCCTACTGGCCCCAACCCCCGTGCTCGGCGTGCTTGCAAGACCACGACTACCGAGCCTCCGGCTTCGTCCGACGAACTCGTTCGGAAGAAGAACGGCGAGAGCACAGCCTTCGGCTGAGACCGGCCGCGTCGGTCTCCAAGACCTGTGGCGTCCGGCGTCGGCAGGTGATCAGCCAGCGAGACAGCCATAACGTTCCGGCAGTACACCAGATACGAGTCCGACCCAGACGACGAGACCAACGAAGTTGGTAGCTCCGCCCTCCGAAGCGTAAAAACAGGACCGCAACCCGCGCCTATCCTCTTGCATCCATATCCCTAAAACTTGTCAGAGGAGATCTCAGTTCCGACCTGGGACTCCACCCCCACTTTCCTCAAATCCTTGGCACACTCACTTTTTGCACTTCCAGGCCCACTCCCACTCTGATCAGGAAGTCGCGTCGGGCGTGAGGTTGGTATCGGAGCCGACACGTGGCAGGCTCGGGAACTGACAAGAGAGTAAGTTGCACATAGCGATCTGGGAAACAGGGGACGGCCTAGGGAGAGGAACGTGCCACGACATGACCCTATAGTAACTTGGAGCAAATCAGCAGGTCGGCAGGCAGCCAATATGAACGCCAACCCGGCACCAAATGTTGGCGAGGCTCTGGCCCCTCGAGTTCGTGCACCTGCAGCCCCGCCCGATCTGTACCTTTTCGATTTCGCACATCATCTGGCCGGAGTGTGGCTAGCCACACGGCGTGCGTAGCAATACGACAATGACGAGGCTAGAATCAACATCCCCGCCCGGTTGGGAGGGGATGCGCACCATTGGTTCAGCACTTACGCTTGGGTAGATCTCCCGACCTTTGAGAAGGACTTCTTACACCGATTCGATTATATCAATCATGAACAAGCTTTCTTTATGATTAAAGATCGAGTTCAGAAGCCCCTCGAAACTGTTACCGAATATCGCAGTAGGTTATATAGGTTGTTTGTTAAGGCAGAGCGAGGTGAGGAGGTCGGAAGGGATTTGTTTATCGATGGGCTTCGCAGTCGTGCAATGAGGGCAAAATTATGAAAGTCGTTCTGCCCCATCGATCACACCATGCAGCAGATCATGAACGTTGCAGAAGAGATGGAACGAAAGTTTGTTGCTAGCTTCCTAGAAGGATAGGACCACGCTAAGGAAGGGATTCCTCAAAATAAGCCAGAACGAAGGCCGAGTTGGCCGCGCTCCAAAAGAAATTTGAAAACATGGGCTTCGTCTCTGGCACCGTCACCTATCTCGAACAAGTTAGAGCTAAAAGGTCGATACCGGACACAACCACAGGACTGTCCGTGATGGTTACACCTGAGCCTCCCCCGGATACCTCTGCAAAACCAAGCGAATCAAATGCAATACTAGAATTAACTCGAATATTGGTTACCTTAATGCAAGAAAGCAAGAAAGAACAGCGCGAGCATAATGCCCAGATAGAATCCTTGATGAGGTTGATGCGCCCCATCGCCATTCGAGCTGCACCCATGGCACAGGGATCGGCCCCCGTGCAGGCTATGGGCGGTGCGGCGGCCAATCTAGGCACCTGTTACACGTGTCATCAACCCGGTCACATAGCCAAAGACCGCCCCAATCGCCCGACGCAAGTGCGGATGGGAGCAGCCCCAGCGGCAGCGGCATCTCTGGCCAACGGACCATGGAGGGTGGGCACGATGGTGAAAGAAGTAGGAAGGAGGAGGGAGTGTGATAGTCACTACCGAGGAAGCAGCGAAACTTATCCACATGATCAATACATCTCACTTGGTTACCCGGGACTGGGAATGATCAGAACTATCCGCCATGCAAACGAGCAACGTGAAATAACGGAGTGGAGACCGTCTCCCGGAGAGATGGAGTCGGGTGGTCCTGCCTTTGTTACGGGAGAGATTGATGTCCTGAACATCATCCAAGCCCTGGACCACCGAATTGCCCTGCCCATTGGACATCTATTATCCATATCGGAACAGGCGAATGAACTAATGTTGAGGCATTGCAAGGCGAACCGGAAACGGCTTGCTCTTGCTTAGCAAGCGGCCATCAAAGGGAAAGCCCCTATCCAAGAAGATAAGCTTGATGGCCCTAGTACCTTGGATCCGATACGGTTAAGACTAATCCAAAAAGACGACCATTTTCTGCGCATTAAGGCCATTCCGTGGAAATCCGCGGAATGTGATATAGAAGTCTGGGGAATTTCGTACAATGTTATTTCCGACTCAGGGGCTGCGGTCCTAGCCATCTCTCTGAGGGTCATGGAATGGGCAGGGAGAAGAAAATACCTGATCCCGCTAGCAGAGGAGATCACCCTGTCTCTACTGATGAAGAAAAGATCAAGGTGGTGGGAAGGATGACAAATGTCACGTTCCGATTGGGAAAGGTTCACGCCTTGGGGGATGTCGTAGTATTTGACGTAAACACATACGACGTCCTTTTGGGATTACCGGCCCTCATTGCGCTACGAGCCAACTTGAATTTCGAAAGGTGATCAATCATCCTTCGGAATACGGGTGGAAAACCATATGTTATCCTGATGCGATTAACTCTTCGGACTATGCTACCAACGACTCGGAGAACTCCTCCCGAGATCGGGGAACCGCTTCATGTGATCACTTGGAAAGAACCCCTCGACAGAACAGACCGGAGGGAACAAAGATCCGAACTGTTGATCAACTCTTCTGACAGTGAGGACGAAGCAGACCTTGTAATCTGGGACATGGCGCATCAACTGACTCGCTACCCAATCTGGCAGAAAACAACGAAAATTTCCGTCCTCACAGAAAGAAACCTCCATTGGACGCGGGCGCTAACCTTAGGGGAACCACTCGTGCAAGTATCCCAAATGGCTGACTCTTCGTAACCCCCTCGGACCTTATAAGAGGACACCACCCCGCTTTTCTCAAGATATAGTGACAAGAAAGCATTCTGCGATATTACGGAACTACCTCATTCCTTGCTCTCTGTAGGGAAGGAGGTTCGATTGCTGCGGCAGGGGGGCCTAAAGCGAAGCTTGGAACCCCTGGGCGTGGCGACCCTTCGCCTTACGGACTCGGGATCAAGATTGTCGAGAAACTCGTAAGTTCGCGGGACATCGACGACGACGTAACGCCTGAAGAACATGTACCAATCCGAAAGGAAGATGCCCAAATGGTTGCCACGGTGTTCTCCTGGTGGTCGGGCAACTCATTCATTTCGTCTCCCCCACCAGGGAACGGTAGAAAAGAGAGCATAAAACAAGTAACAATTAACGTCCATGAACAGCTCTACGAACTACACGTGCCTCGGTACGTGCCTGATGAATTCATCACCTCATTACCGACATTTTGTCTGAGTATCAAGGAGCTTCTGGTGTATTCTGAATCATTTCATGGGCACGCGCAACACATCGAATTGACATTTGGAGCGTTACGGTGTGAGGAAACCCGGGGAGGGGTCGTCCGTCGTTTGCTGAAGCCAAGGGCAACAGCGCCTGTTACTCGCTGCGCCCGCTTCCGAGGTCCTCAGCGACCAGCGGGGTGATGGGTGTTTCTGCCCGTCTGTCACGCTTCCTTTTGAAGTCTGTTGTTAGACACCATTCTTCGTGTCCCGAGAGGAAGAGAAGGGAATTAKGATTCAACCRGATMTTTGTTGTTTCCTAGATYYGGGATCAGTTTGGCCAGGCTCGGAACARCAAACTAGTCAATAGCTCTTTTCCAATAATTACTCGAGAGTGGCTCGAGAGCCTGACCACAGGCTCGGAACAGCAAACCAATCAATAGGTTTTTTTCTCCAATAATCACTCGAGAGAAGCTTGAGAGTCTGGCCACAGGCTTGGAACAGAGAGCCAATCAATAGGCTCTTTTGAGTCTTTTCCAATAATTACTCGAGAGTGGCTCCAGAGTATGGCCACAGGGTCGGAACAGCAAACCAATCAATAGGCTCTTTTTCCAATAATTACTCGAGAGTGGCTCGTGAGCCTGGCCACAGGCTCAGAACAACAAACCAATCAATAGACTCTTTTTCCAATAATTACTCGAGAGAGGCTCGAGAGCCTGGCCACAGGCTGGGAACAGAGAGCCAATCAATAGGCTCTTTTGAGTCTTTTCCAATAATTACTCGAGAGTGGCTCGAGAGCCTGTTCACAGGCTCGGAACAACAAACCAATCAATAGACTCTTTTTCCAATAATTACTCGAGAGAGGCTTGAGAGTCTGGCCACAGGGTCGAAACTCCAAACCAGTCAATAGGCTCTTTTCTCCAATAATTACTCGAGAGAAGCTTGAGAGTCTGCCCACAGGGTCGGAACAG
>BFEA01000105.1:3032318-3043490 GCA_003427395.1 Chara braunii | reverse complement strand
AGAGAGAGAGAGAGAGAGAGAGAGAGAGAGAGAGAGAGAGAGAGAGAGAGAGACAGAGAGACAGAGACAGAGACAGAGAGAGAGAGCATGTGACCAGCCAGAAGTTTAATGGGCAGCACAATGCACTTTGGCAAGCGATCGACTAACCAATCGCACTCATCTAAATAATTAGACAGTAGAAGAAATAATTATATCCACAGAATGTGTGTGTCTCTTTGGGCCTACTCCTCACTTCAAGACAGTAAAAAGCTTCAAGACTAATTGGATTGCAATTAGCAACCTTTTCTTAGTTTGGAGGCGCATTCTGGTGTAGAGTCTAGCATCCATCTTACCATCTTGAGCTTCTAGCGCACCTGGGGCGACACCCTCTGTGTCACTGCACCACGAACACCACTGTCGTCCAGAACAGGAAACACGCGCCCGTTGTTTCTTTCCTGCTCCTTTGACTCTCATCGATCGACCTATAGCCACTGATTGTTGCACATCTTTTTTTCCATTTCTGGCCGCCGGGTAATACACCACTGAATACTTCGCCTGCGAACTCCGCCACTCATCCAGTGCCTGCTCAAATGTTTCTCCACAGTTTCCCTGCGTCTCCCGCCCAACCAAAAAACTCTTCGCAGACTACTTGGAAACCATAGTGCCTGCACACCAGCCCCACTTCCGCTCTTGGAAAAAAAAAACACACACAAGAACTTCAGGATGAGACGACGACAGATAAGTCATTTACCAGGATGGGTGAGTGATGATGTGATGTTGACAACAGTTCATGATGTGGCATCACCGACAACCAAGCTTGCTCCCGAGTCGAACAAAACACCTGTCATACCTTGCACTCACTTCATCAGCCAGGGGAGGAGAGACATGATGGTCGGCAACGATCACATCCTTGCAGTTCCTGCCAGTTGGTCTGGAACTCGCCGACTGCTTGGTAGATGAGCACTGGGAGACAGGTGCAGCCTTCAGGACAACAGCTTTACGGTGTAGCAGCCAAGAAGTATACTCTCTCTCCTTTTCACCAGGTAGTCTTCACCCCTGTCCGGGTCCGTGGGTTGGCAGACCCAGATTCGCATGGGCAGCGTAGTCAGAAGTTAACGCGAGATGTTAGCGTCCATGGAGGTGTGACACGGTGCGTTCGACCGTTTGGAGTTCGAAAGCGAAATGGAACAAGTGCTTGCGCCCAAAGTGCAGCGAGAGTGCACAGACAGCTGGGCAGGCAGTGACAGAGTGCAAAAGAGTGGTGCGGTGTGGCAATGCAGGGCGTGCTTTGCCGCGGAAGCGAGCCAAAATCTTTTATGTCACAAAAGAAGAAAGTCATAAGCAAGAAGTAGCATGGGCAAGAATATAAATGCCATATGAAGTTCTTCACTATAGGAGGGCAGAAAAGCTGACAGAAGAGCCCACAGAGCTAGCAAGACAAAGACACATAGACAGAGAGAGGGGCCGAGATGAATGGCAGAAGTTATAAGGAAAGAACAGGGAGGGGTGGAAGGGGGAGCCCTAAGCCGGGCCATCCTGTAAGTAAATTCAATTCTTCCTCGCCGATTGCAACCTTCCTCGATTGGTCGATCAGTCACACAATTTCGAAGGTACACCAGTGTGCCACCACCGTCTGTCAACACCTCCAGTTCCCGTCACTCCACGTTCACTTCTTTCTTCCAACGGTCCGACGCCACAGCAGTCCAGACACAAAGTACTATGTGCTTGTTGAGCTCGGTAAAACCGGAGTCGTACTCACGTCTCTATTCAGAACCTTCCTCCCCCTCTCTTTCCTACACCAACCCCTAAATCCGCCCTTCCAGTGAGGCTACTGTTCCTCTTCACAAGGTTTTCATATGTAACTATGTCTATTCCTGCACAGCAACGACGGCGTGTGGCTGCTGCTCCTGTTGCTGTGGCGACTGCTGCTGAGGTGTTGGCGACTGCTGCTGCAGCTGAGATTGTGGCTGCAACTGGAGTTGAGACTGAGGCTGCGGCTGTGGCTGTGCCAGAGGTGCCTGTGGTTGCTGTTGCTGTTGCTGTTGCTGTTGCTGTTGCTGTTGTGGGTGTTGCTGCTGCTGGGCGAGATGGGTAGTGGAATGAGACCCTCCCACGGATGCCCCTCCCCCCCCACCAGGTCCTCCGACTGCCCCAGCTCCTGATTTCTCCTTTGCAAGGAAAGACTGTGTCTTAAGCATGAACCTCGGCATTTCCTTCGTTTCCCACTGCCCGGACGTCGGTGTGTGATCCCGACTCATTCTCATCGACGATGATCCTGTTGATGACCGAGCTGTCGACTCCATTACAAGAGGTCTCGGTGACCTGGGCGAAGGGGATGAGGGAACTCCAGTCCTTGGTGTCCCAGCAGTCGAAGAGGTCGCAGATGCATTCCCACTTCTCCAGCTTGGAGACATTGCATGTGCAGAGACGCTCACACCTGACCCTTTTGAAGAGGTGGACGACGACGAGGCACCTGCAGGATGATGATGCGTACCTGCATTGGAAAGGGAAGAGGAGGAGGTGGGGGAGAAAGATGAGTTGCTGCTGCGATTATGATTAGCATACTTGTCCGGCGTGTTCCTGCCCAAAACCTTGCTGGCTGGTGTGACAGAGTTTGTGTTATCCTTGACATCAACAGACAGAGAGTCGCGGAAAGCTCTGGCAGAGCCAGCAGCTGTTTGCCGTCCATGCCCGCTGCTGTTGCCATTCGAGAGTCTCCGGTGCTGCGCTGCACCCGTATCCCTCTCGCCCATGACACTTCCGCTCTTGTCTGCTTCCGTCCCAACTGCAGGCGACGGGTCCCTTCCTGGCATGGCTGATGCACTTTGTCGTGTGCCAGGAGTCCGCACTTTCGCTGAGGTTGGGCTGCTCTTCAATCTTGGAGATGGGGAGAAAGGCCCTGATCTTTTCCCCATGCTATCTGCCGACAGTCCGATCTCATGAGAATCTCTCGCTGGTGAACCCAGTCTGCCAATTGGCATGGACCTGTGAGAGGTCGAGGTGGCAGAGTCCGACATTCTTCGTGGCGACGGTGCTGAAATGGCATCTGACTCTACCGAGGAGTGCGTCATAGGGGCAGCACCCCCATCTACAGCTCCGTTCTCTCCAACCCTCAATCGTGCAGGTGTTGACTTGCGCCGAAGACGCACGCTGCCGAGCAACCCATTAGGTGCACCTTGTTTTCTTCTGCCACTAGTTGAGGAGTTTGCACTCGAGTCTCTGTCGTTATGGTCATCCTTCGCGGAAGAAAACAAGGATGCAGCAATGTTGCTGCTGCTAGTGGCAGCAAGGTCTGAATCGCCATGAGAATCCTTTGCCGGCAAGCCTGCATCATCCTCTTTCCCTTGATGATGGTCCGCAGGTGATCCTTCCCCACCTGAAGAAGAAGACGAAGTTGTGTTTGTATTCTTATCAATTGAGGAGGAGGAAGAGACGGTGGTCGTGCTCCCTGACGCACTGACGGCAATGGCCTTCACAGCAGTGCTCGCAGACACAGGACCCCCCGATACTCCTGAGATTGCCCCAGAGATGACTGCAGCAGCAGCAGAAGCCCCTCTTCTGCTCTGACCGACCGCTACCCCTCCGGTTCCTGCTGCTGGCCCTGTTATTGCCACTCCGCCTGCTGCAGCCTTCTTGCGGCCGGCCTTTGTTGTAGTACCAGATCCTGCTCCCCCCACTACTCCTGGTCCTCCTGCGCCCCTCGTTCCCGAAAGTGACTCCAGCGAATCAGTGGACTTGGAGATTCCTGATGATGGCACGAACCCTGGAGGTGGGTTCGGGGCAGAGACTCTCTTAGGAACGCCGAGTTTCAGTACGAGAACCCGTCCATCCAGTGGAAGGTCACTTGTCAGCACACGTCTCAATACCTTGCGTTGCACTCCTGGACCTGAATCAAAAGTCTTGCTTTTAACAAGTAGCACTCCTCCGCCACCAGTTCCAGGCTTCAACGAACGCGTTCCGATTGGCCTAATGCGCTTCTTCCTTGCTCGAGCACCACCACCACCACCTCCCACTGCACTTCCATTCGCTGTACCTTCCTTTCCCCCAGACTGGCTTTTCACATTTGACCCTCCCCCATTCGCAATCGCACCTCCTCCTCCTCCTCCTCCTTCTCCTCCTGCTGCTCCTTGTTGCCCCTCCATTTCTTGCGCCTTGGTCCTGACTTTTATTCCACCAGGAGAGGAGCTGATCCGCCGAACATGTATCTTCCCGTCCTTCTTTTTCGATGCCCGCAGATGGAGGCCAAGGAGTGGCTTTGGATGTGTTTCCCCAAACCCGTCCCCACCAATGCTCTCTGTCCCTCCTTCCAATCCTCCCCCTTTTGTGCTCTCCGTGACCGACTTTGATATGGACAGAACCTGGTCCAAAGTTACCGACCCACTGGATGCAGAATTCAGTCGTCGTGATCGTATTCTGGGTCTGCTGGAGTACCTCGCTACATATTGTTCCACTCGTCTACGCAGCAGCATCGCCTTGTCAGTGTTCCTCCATGTCGGTTTGGCCCTAGGAACCTGCCAGCCTTCCTCCAGCATCCGCAGCCTTCTCTGCTCTAACATCTCACCGATACGCCTCTGCACCTGCTGTCCCACTCTCGACCGCCTGACCAGTTTCCCTCTGACACGTGCTTGCAGTCGCACCACCAGATAAATAAATCTCTGCGCATCCACATCATTTGATCGCTTCTTGTTCTGCATTCGTTACCCAGCAAGATAAACCACCCCACCCCACCCCACACACCGCCCCCGCCGCAGCAGCAGTCAAGAGACACTCTTCGGTCAGAGACATCACATGCTTGCGCTTTTATGAAGTTTTATCCCATTTCAAATTCAAAATAAAAAATATTGCTTGTACAGAGATCACACACAAGCACATCCTTCAAGAAGTCCTGAATGCAGTACCACCCCGTGAAACACATGTCTACTTTCAGAAACAGTTCACATCACCCTCAGTGTGCACATGCCTGCTGGCGGAAGGGGATAGATATGTGGCTCCCCAGCACCTTGGATTCCTGTGTTGAAGAGAGGTCTTTCCCCTCAGCACAACTGGGCACGTAGCAGAGCTGTTTTGGCCAAAGCCCCCGCACGATACCAAAATCAAAACTTAAAAAAGAAAAAAGCATCAGGAAAAGTGATGGGTACCGCATCGAGGGAACCATAACAAGGAGTAAGTTGTCCGAAAAAGAGGAAACAAGAGGAACGTTGCGGAATCCTGGCGGTCAGCGGAGCGGTTACAAAAATTGACAACATGCTCCACCATCAATCGACAAAACAGCAACATTACAGCAGAGTGGTTTGGACATCGAATACGAAGAGGCCCGCAGACAAACCGGCATTCTCCTCCGCATTCTCCTTCTCCTTATCCTCCTCCTCCTCCTCCCTCCTCCTCCTCCTCATTATCATCCTCCTCCTCCTGCTGGGGAAATTGCTGAAACCTGAGGATAACTGCCCATTGTAGGAGGGAAAATGAGTAGCTGTCACTGCTGATGCATTATAGGCAAATCACCGTCACCGATGAACTTCAGCCCCTCAACATCAGACAACATTCTGAACACCAACAGAACGCTTTCGCCAGGCAGGCACAGGCCCTGCAGACAAAATCTGCCTCCGGTTCAGTAAGTCTTGATATTGATCCTGTTTGTTCTGCTGCTGGCGCCCCTCTTCTTTCTCGTCCCTCTTTCCTATGCTGCTACCCCTGTCCCTACTCTTGCTTCTCTATATCATATGTTCTTCGGATCTTCCCTATCATCTTCACCCGAATAGATCGCCAGCGTCGCCAGGTCATTTTGGCTTTATTGGGGCCAACTTGCAGTAAAGACGCAGCGATAATGACCGGGCGTTCTATTCGGGTGAAGACGAAGACAGTAATTCACAAAAACAGTGCTTCAGAGGGAGAAGAAAAGCATAAAGAGGTCACAGCCATATTTACCTCTCCATCAACTTCTGTACAATTTTTGCGCATGCCTCCGATAAACGGAAAGGGATCGCTAAAATCAAAAGGATGGATATGCACATCCACCATCACAGTCCTTCATGCCCAGACTTGAAGGATGGGATGCCCAGGGCACACCTGTCATCCAAGTGCAGGTCCACAAGTGCACCTTGTTCCACAAGTGCCCCTTCAGAACAGGGCATCGATTTCTTTTTTTTTTTCTGTTTTCGGTTATTCTTTTTTGTGGCCTGAGACATAGGCCACAGATTTCAAAGACTAGCTTAGCGAGACTGAGGGAACTGGCGAGACCGTGGAGAAGTCCGGAGATACGTGACACATGTGGGGCAGGCTTTTGGTTCCTTTTTCCTTGTGGAGTGGACGAGAACGGTGACTCTGCACGGTGGCAATGAGAATGGAGTTTTGTCCCTTCCTCACCTGCTTAGTCGCAACTTGCCACGTCACACGAGGAGGATTTGCTGACCAAAGTGGGGAAGCAGGGGCATAGTTCGGCCTCAATCAGTAAAGCTTACGTCGATCAGCCTTCAATTAGATTTCCAAAAATCAATGATGTAGTGAGGATATCGCTCTTCTTGCGTCCATCTACTTCAATAGTGTACAGCCATGTGATTGACACCAGCAGCTGAAGCGCAGGGAGGTGGCTATGCATCCACCACCCAGATGTCCTTGTGATGAAAGCATAAATAGATGCAGCCGTCAACCAAAGGACATCTTTCCTCTGCCTATCTTTCACATGGCTGCTTTCAGGCATGACCTATCACTTGTAGGCATACCACACACGTGTAGCTCACACCCTTGGCCTGGGCCAGCTTTAGATGGTGTGGCAGAGTTGGAGCCGCCCTGCGATCGAGATCTGCGACCTGGGCGTGGCCTTTCGGCAAAAAAAAAAAAAAAAAAAAAAAAAAAAGCATGAATACAGGTCTCATTCATATGCCAGTCATATCACAGTCATTGAAAAGATACCTGTGAGTGCCAAGCGTAGTGAGAAGCACGCCCCGGTTCAACTCCCAGTTTAGTCAGCAGTGTAGGAACGACCCTTTCCATGGTGGCGAGATCGATCTAATCCTCCACGTGGTGGCGCGATCGATTCTTCAAGGACCAACCACGACCAGACCCGACACACCCTATCCTCCTTGATTCCAGTTCTCCTGCAGTAAGTTCTGTTTGGCAGTTGGCCTTACCACAGTGACTGCACCCAAACTCTGCCCAAAAATGGCAGAGTTCTTAACCAATAGTGGCACTGTGTGAACCCAGAGTTAAGGCTGTATGATACACAGTACTACGCACATGGAGCTGATCGGTAAACAGGTCAGGAGTTCGAATCCGGATGTACACCGATGCGATGGGCTATTCATAGATCCTTAAAAAGGGACAAAAACAGGAACACTGTGTGTGTGCAGAGAGTGACAAACAACATTCATCTGGAGAGTTTTTAGGCTGTGGGTAGTTTAACCACCAGTTGTTCGCAGCCACTTTTTAGTCGAAGCGGAGATTTTTGACCGACCCCTACAAAACCCAGGGCCACTGGCGCACGAGTAACCCTGGCACCGCCAGCCAGCCTCCTCGCAATCGGCTCTCCAAACTATCCGCAACCCATAGTTAACTGGCAGGGGTTTGTTCAGAGGTGGGGTGGGGTCACTTACTGGTGGTTCAAGATCTACAACATCTACTGCTCCAGTCAGACGTGGAGAGGAGAGAATCCCGCCGCTTAGCCAAATACATTGAACTTGGTCTCCTTAGCCCTTGTTTCCCCAATAGCAATAGGGGACTTGGCCACACAGTTAGGATGGGAGGCAGTCTATGTCAAGCCAAAAACAGTTCGCTTATCCCATGGGGAATCGTATGGCCAAAAACTCCTAGCTGCCCGACCAAAAAATGATCAGGGAGACCACCGACGGGGGAAGGCTGCTACCCACAGCTGCATGTTATAAGGCAGAAGAAGAGATCCTCACTTTACTGGTAGTGGCTCAAGAACGTAAGAAGACGAAACGGCGTGGACGCTGGACGGAGCTGGGGCGAGTCATATTGCCCTGTAACCTAGCAGGTTGGGGGTGGTGTGAGGCCTGGAAGAGTTTTCCAGAGAATAGATAGCTGGAGGTTTTGCTTTGGGCAGTGGGATGAACCCTCAGACTTTTGGGGTTTCAAATGGTTTCTGTGGACCTCCATGGTTTTTAGAATAAGCTTAGTATCCTCACAAATAGCCTAGTTGATGTTCCATGATCTGTTTTTCTCAGACGAAGACGGGCGATGGCCCCGGTACCTTAATTTAATGTGTACAAAACTTATATGGGACGCTGGCCCGGTTCCCAGCACGTGCTACTCCCCACGAATAGATTGGAGACTTATTCCCATTTTAAAAAAAAAAGAAAAAAAAAAAAAGAAAGAAAGAAAGAAAGTAGTAGTAGTAATGAGTAAAAAAAAAAGGAACCAAGAAATGAGCTGAGCGTCGTGCAGAGGAAGAAACAGGAAAGCGTGAGAAAGAGAGTAATGTCTCGAGGCCATGTGCACACTCCCAGACCCACGAAAAGGCACGAAGGCATAAAAGGAGAAGAGTATCTGATACTTCACCGCGCGAATCTGACCGTACTCTCGGACAGACACATCTCGGGAGAACTGGATAAAGGCAAATATAACAGTACCAGAAACCGCGGTTTGGGCCTACTCGAGCGAAAAGGATAGCAGCTAATGGCCCGATCACACTCAGTGGATGTTCAATTTGCTTTGGGATCAGACGGTCTGTGCGATGGTTTAAACCCCCAGTACTTGGCCCAGCTATCGGCCGCGGGAAAAAAGTAGAGTAGAAACGTTTCTAGTCGGACGAATTTGGGTGCTCCTGTAGTAGCCCATACGTTTCCTAAAATTGTGGCGCATTAACGGGCACGGCTCTAGGAAGTATACTGGTGGTTTAAGTGAGATCCTTCGGCGGCCCGGTGGCCCTCAGGCAGATTTTACAATGAGCGCATTTGACTGGGAGTAGGCAGGCCCACAGATCCACGAAAAGGTGGCGGATTTGCCCACTCTTCTTCCTCCTGGACACAATGGGCAGTGATTTCACTTGCCCATTGTGTGTGTCCTCCTCGCACAGCAGCCATGCCAATTTTCCATCTACGCTTCCCCCTTCCCCTCCTCCCCTCCTCCGGACACAATTGGACTGATCCATTACCGACAACGTGAAATATGCCCTTCCCCCTTTTTCGTTCTTCACCGCACCAGTTCTCGCCCCAGCTTTCGAAGAGACGTCAGCTTTTTCACTCTCCGCTGCGGAAAGGCTCAGAGTTGCTTTGCCAGCAGGCTGACAGTGTGTCGGGCAAATTATGCCCCACAGGCTAACCTTTTGGCCGGCGAGCTGCTTGCAACGAGACCGTCAAGGCAGGTTCTAACTTCTAGGACAGGGGAGGAGCAGCAGTACATCGTGCCTGGAGTTGGAAAAATCAATGCCGCTGTGGAAAGGCTCAGAGTTGCTTCTTAACACACTGAACACTATCCTGCACACCACCACGATGTCTTGTTTTCCTTAACGGCAATTGAGATCTTCTCCTGAGAGTGTCTGCGTAGAGGAAGAAAGAGCAAGGTCTTTCACAGAGAGCGCCTTTCAGAGAGCGCAAGGTTTTTCAGAGTGTTAAGAAGCTGGTATTGGAACACTAAAACAGGGGAGCAGCAGCAGTACATCGTGCCTGGAGTTGGAAAAATCAATGCTCCTGTCACAGGGTCTCGTGAATATTAGCGGGAAAAAACGAGGATGTGGCACGGCATGGCCACCTGGATGCCGCCTATTGCACCCAAGGAAGGACCTGCCGTGACGTTAACGGCGTCATCATCCGGACAAAATGGCTGGGAAAGGTACTGGTTCGTTTAAAGGGCGATGGCCTTCAGGTCTGAGACTCGAAATGAACAGAGCGCCAGGTAATTTTCAGATGTATTCTTTTTCTTTGTTTCGACCATTTCTCGATTTATGCAGGAGTCATCCTTGAATACGCCGGGACCATGCTAATCTTCTAGTGTCATCCTTGAATGCGTAGGGACCACATGCTAATCTTCTTTCTCGGTATCATTACCCAATTTTTTTGACGGATGTCCCAAGGGACGATTCAGATTTATTCTATTCATCAGATCCCAACTGATTCTGCCAGGATTCGAACTCACGTCAAGTTTTATCTCATTCCATCCGGATTCCGTCTTCTTTGTCTTCCTTTTCTTTGTTCACGTTAGGATGGAGCTCGTCTATCCTGGTGGTGATGACAGCGCCACCTAGATTGAGGGCGAGAGTGACGATGGCTCCGATCTATTGGCGGGGAACTGCAGCTGCTGGAAAACCGGCGCAGCACGCAAGCCCCGATGGTGTCTGAGTCCATCAGATTCCATCGCGATTTGAAGATAGCATCTGACTCGACAATCTGACCGAGGAGCTGAGTCACCTCACTTAATTGTGAAGCAGGGCAGCACAAGGTAGAGTGGATATATTCTGTGGGGGTAGAGCAGGAGGGTGTAAGGTATACTGAATATGTTGGCCTCAGTTATTTGTTAAGCAGGGGGGCATAAGGTATGCTGAATGTACAAGGGTGAGAGCAGGAGGGTGTAAGGGACTGCTGAAGGTATTCATTCTGAGCTCCTTGCTGGCTGACCTTAACGTCTATTTCTCGAGACCTGGATTTCGAGCACGTGCCTTGCTGTGGGCCCAAAGACCACAGAGATCGACGGCCAGGAATAAGGAATCCAGGAACGTGGGGCCTGCCCGAGCATCTGCTCCGGTGAGCCGACTGCAGTGTGCATACAAGGACGTGAAATTCCACATTCCCATTACGGACGAAAAAACTGTCTTTTTTAAAGCAGAAACCAACCTGCTTCCATGTAGGATTGTCTGTAACAGTTGGGCTGCCTGATTGGAGCTTTGTTTCTAAAAACCACTTGGGGTTGCCCTGGAAGTGGTTCATTATGTACAGGACTTGTCTGCAAACAAGCCTTGCCTTCCTTGTTTTGGCATGCCTCCGATTTCTCCGTTTCGGCTTTGCTCGTTTTCAATTTTAAAAGGAAAAAAACGGGCTATTTGTCTCCACCTCCTCCATACATTGTGGCAACAATGTGTTTATTTAGAACAAAAAAGAACGTGGAAGTGCCACTGATGCAAACCAGTAAGGAAGACTCCCGTCTAGTGGGACCTTGCCCAGAGCCAACTCTGGACCTTGCCCAGAACCAACTCTCTCTCTCTCTCTCTCTCTCTCTCTCTCTCTCTCTCTCTCTCTCTCTCTC
>BFEA01000105.1:2964582-3008596 GCA_003427395.1 Chara braunii | reverse complement strand
AMRWRAATTTCGCATGCAACCCACACCATGTCGCTGAAAGCTGCACACCTTCAGCTCTTCTTTTTCTTTCTTTTTTTTAACTGTTCATGAGCAGATCTTGAATCCAATGGGAGGAGAGATGGATACCTCTGTTAGGGTGTGGGGTGTTGATTCATGAGTCAGAAATACAATAATATAAACAATATACAAAATATTAGGAAATCAATCAGTAAGACCAATGTAATCCCCTTAGCAAATGGGGTTAGGTGGTTCCACCAGCACTGGGCAATGGGCAAGGTGCCCTCTTCTGGTGTTCACACAAACAGTGACCGGATAAATTACCCTTGAAATAGGCCTTTTGGCACCTTTTTGCCCACCAGTCCTCAGACGAAGACTGACGGCTCTTACTGTGAATGCAGTGGGGGATTGTTCCTAGCAGCAACTTCTCGCTGCTGCGTTCAATCCTATGCCTCAGGGGAAGGGAAATCAGTGCTGTATACCCTCTGTATATTGCTGTTCACGGATTGGTAAATAGGACGTTGTTTTCCGCGCAAAAAAAAAGGGAGTTTTAAAACATATGAACATGTAACTATAGATACATATATGCATATAGATAGATATATATCGAGCATTAAAAGAGGGCTTTTCGAAAAGATATCAAGACACATTCGAAAAGATATCAAGACACAATCGTTGAACTAACCATTATACATATATATAAATATACATGTCAATATACACATATACAAATATACGTACCAGATCATCGAAAGAGCCCCCTAAGTCCCTTACCCTGTCCCTTTCTTCATGCCGGTTGGGGTTAAATACTCGTCAACCTCTCTCTCTCTCTCTCTCACACACACACACACACACACACACACACAAAAGGTTGGTGCGAGTAAAGCCGACCACTTTTCTCAGGGGTGTCGCTAACCCATCAGTCAAATGCATCCTGGGCAGACTCTGTCCAGGTTCAACCTCCTGATGGGTCGGTGAAAGTCCCACGAAACAGTCTTTTCGGCACAGTCATGCTTTTTTTGAGTGTATACCGAATATGACAACACACACGCACACACACACACACACACACACTAAAAAGAAAAAGAAGAGAAAAAGAAAAGTCCTGATGGGCCAGTGACAGTCGAACGAAACCGTCTGGGACAGTCGTCTCTTTTTATTGTGCGGAGTGCCACTTGCATATAGCGAAAATATGATAACACACGCAACGACACGTAACTCGGCCTAGATACTGCTAGCACAGAGGATTAGATTAAGCGCCTTAATCCTGATGGGTACAGAAAAGCAGATCAGACCTGATATTGTGCACCTCTCCCAGAACATGACCAGCTTCGGGCGCTAGATCCACACCTCTCTGAACTGAAAGAGGAACCTCGCCCGGGCTGTGGCAGGCGGCCAACCGCTCTCCCTGAAAGGCCCCCCCCGCCCTCTCCCCCCACTCCCCCGCTTCCGTCACGTCCCCAGGAGGGCCAGTGCAGCCACTCCCTGGCTGTCGTACAATCGAGCTGCTCTTTTGTTCTTTTCGTTTTATTGATCAGATCAGAACAGATAAAAAAAAAAAAAAGAAAAAAAAAAAAAGAACAGATACTACAGATCCTACACTCAATCTTACCAAGAAAGGTGTCTAGATGATTTTGAAGTCGGCCCCCGCACCGGCATTGAAGTACGAAATAATGGAGAAGCAGGCGTTACGAGGGGCCCAAAAACGAAGTGACCTTTTTTTTTAATTAAAAAAAAACGAAATTACCGTAACCGCTAACCGCTGACCACTACAACCAATTAATTCCTTGGGCCTTTAAAAAAGCAAAAAAAAATAAAATCCTTGGGCCTCGCTCCACTACTCGAACAAGTGCACAAGAAACAGAAAAAAATTGTGGCGAGAGTGAGCTTTTTGCACATGTCGAGAGTGGTGGAGCGGGGGCCCTCATCAAGCATCCGGCCAGAATTAAGGCCAGGTACCTCCAGGAAGGATATTGGGGGCACCGACACGTCTCATCACTCCCAGGGCCTGACGAATCGGATTTGTGGCGAAGGTGAACCGAGGACGGTTTCCATGGACGCATCCGGCCAGAATTGCGGCCAGGTACCTCCAGGAAGGATATTGGGGGCACCGACACGTCTCATCACTCCCAGGGCCTGAGGCATCGGATTTGTGTTTCTTCAGCTCGTCGATACCGCCTTGGCTCCACTAATCTTTACAGCACTCGACTCGAAGGGCCTTGTTGCACTACTCGCCATCCGCCAACATTTTGATTGCATGTGGACATCATTTTTGTCCAGATGCATTCGAAATCTTGGCAGATGGCGAGTAGTGCATAGTGCAACTAGGGGCCGAAACGTAGCCGAGCCTCGCGATTGCCCACTTAGAGGAGCTCGCCGCACAGCACACGAAACGAAAACGAAACGAGTGCATCTGCCCACGAAAGGTGGCAAAATACACTCGTTATTTATAGCAAATCCTTGAACATGGCCATTTTCTGGAGGAAGATGCACTCGTCTCGTTTTTCGTTTCGTGTCCAAGTGCGGCGACGCCCACATTCAAGATTATTGGTCAGTCACAATCAAGGCCGTACAGAAAAAATGTATCTGGCTGCAAAATCACGTGCAGAATATCTTAGGAAAATTCCTACAGTAGTGCGAGTACTCACATAGCAAAAAAACAAAAATGTTCTATCTGGCTCTTTGGGTCTCGCCACACCACTGGCGACGTGAAAAAGACAAAAATGTGGCGGAGGCATCTGGTCATCTTCTAGCGTCCTCGCACTTTCCCAATCTTTGCCCTATCCTTTCCAGGAGAGATCCCGCAGGTACAGGCACTTTCCCAAGCTTTTCCGCGAGCGATCCGTCGGCCCAGATACCGGGCCTCGCTGCGCAACACCCCACATGCGCAAACGACAAAACATACGACAGTTTTTTTTTGTTTTTTTTTTTTCCCGCGAGCTCCTCGCACAACACCTCTAGCCCGTGCGCAGCGGGGCCGAGGTCCCACTTGTAGCAAACAGGTTCGGATCGAATGCCCGAATCTGGATGTGTTCTATGCGGAGATGCAGAAAAGCAGCTCAATCTTGATTTCCTGCACCTCTCCACAATCACGTCCAAGTGCGGGCATTCGATCCGATCCTCTTTGCTAGTGGGACCACGCCCCGGGAGATTCATTCTCATTTCCTCACATTTGGAGCGTTGTGCAGCGAGGCCCACTGGCGCAAACGCGTCCTTCCCGCACGCGAGCCTACGAAGAAAGTCGCAAAACAATTTGGCCCACCCTTTTTTTATTTTTTTTAAATCCTCGTGAGCAGGGGCAGTTCACAAACAGATCATGGGTTCAAATCGAGCTGAATACAATCACGTTTCAGCAACCTGCTTCAACGCTGGGAAGAGAAAACGCGCATCAGGATTTTCTTAGATAAATCTGACCGCAATCTCCTCGGATTGTAGATGTAGGGCCTCGCCACACCACGGTGGAAAGGCAAAAAAATCGAAGGCTGTCGAATTAATTTATTCGAAAGCCTCCCTTTGACAGTTTGCGTCCCCCCCCTTTAGCCAGACAGCACTGGAGACTGGACGGACTTGTGAATGCAAGATGGAAAAAGACGAACGCGCCTGAGGGTACGAAAAGCATTAGGGCCTCGTTCCACACCACTTTTGCTGCACTACTCTTGAAAGGTGCAAAAGGAGAGTGAATACTCTTGAAAGGTGCAAAACGAGAGTGAATCTTCCGCTAGAACATGGAAAGATACAGCGACATGATTTTTGTCTTTTGTGCATTTCAAGAGCTGTGCAGCGAGGCCCATAGTTCCAACCCCCTCACTTACGAGCGAAGTGAAAGCTCCTATCTACTCAGAGCACCTGCTGCACCCTTGAAACTCAAGGACGACAGAGCCAAAATCGCCCTTGAATTCAAGTGACCTTGAGTTCAAGAGCACACCCTTTGGATAGCCGCGGAAACCGGGGGTCTTTTTTTCTCTTTTTTTTTTTTTTTGCACATTTTTCAGTTCACGGATCATGGCTGGGTTTCGTTGGGGGCCAGGCGGTTATTTTAGTCCGTTGTCCCAAGTGTGGTACAGCTGGCATTTCTTCTCGCCGCTCAACCTCCTCCGCTTCGAATCCCCCCTTTCAATGCTGCCGGCCCCGCTTGCCGAAACTGAAAGAGTGCCTCTTTCTCTTTTTTTTTTCCTTTTTTTTTCCCTTTTCATATTTAAAAGCCCAGGTTGTTGTAGAGGTAGGATACTAGACGGATGGCAGTCACCCACATTCCCGTCTCCAATTTCGACAGCCTGTGTGGCCAAGAGAAACTATCAAAAATAGCATTTTGGACAGTGGTGTGGAGAGGCCCTCAATCGCAATCAAATTTTGCACATTTGCAGTAGTGCAGCGAGGCCTTTTGTCGAGAGCAGAGTTGAAACGTCCTACCACTCTGGCAAAGGGCACAAAAAAAAAAAAAAAAAAAAAAAAGAAGAAGAAGAAGAAGAAGAAGAACCGTCCTACCAGTGTGAACTATTTTCCACCACCCCCCTTTCCTTTCCCTGCCTTCAAGCATCCCCCTTTGCTTACCCTGCCTCCAAACATCCCCCTTTCCATTCCCTGCCTCCAAACAGCGCGGGAGTGGCGAAGGGCCCACCACTCACCCACCATGCACCGAGTTTTGCGCGCATCTGCTCAAAATCATGTCCTGATGCATTCAAAATGTTGTCGGATGGCAAAAGTGGTCTGACCAGGCCCAAAAACTGAAAAGAAAAAAAAAAGAAAACCCAAAAGGATCCAAAAACAAAAACAAAAAACGAAAACGCAAAAGAAAAAGAAAAAAGAAACACGTCGGAGCATGCTCGTCTGTACTGGAGCCTTGTTAGGATCCTCTCCCAGCTCATACGGATCTTGTCGGGAGGATCATAACTAGGGCCTGGCAGTTGCCCCCCACGTCATCCGACAACACTTTGAACGAATCTGGACACGAAAGTCGTCCTGATGCATTCAACATGTTGGGCGACGGCGAGGGGTCCAACTTGACCTCATTCAAAAACTCTAAGCAAAAAAAAAAAAAAAAAAAAAAAAAAAAAAAAAAAAAACACTCTAAGCCCGTGTGTAACGGTAACGGTTCCGGATCTCAAAAGCAGACGACTGGGCACCGGGCCGTCATAAGAAAAAAAAAAAACGAGTCTGATTGAGATGAAGATCCCTGTTGTCTCTTCCTTTGTCGTGTGTTATGTCTGTCTGTCCAATTCACGCCGACCCAAACGTCAATCGTGCTGGCAGTCCCTTTCTCTTTGTTGTTTTCAAAACCGGGGGTGGCCCTTAGGCATCATTATATCAATCGGACCATTAAACAATAAAAGAAATGGGGGCAAAAAAACGCACCCCACGGGCCTCGCTGCGCCACTACTCACAGAGCCGAAAATATATTATATGGCCGCCGTGTATCGTGTACCATGTTCTACCGTAACATTCATTCATTCTCACTTTCCCCTTCCGTGAGCAGTGGAGCCAGCCCCATGTGGCTGCTGTCTCTTATACACATCTAGATGTGTATAAGAGACAGGAAATGGGGGCAAAAAAACGCACCCCACGGGCCTCGCTGCGCCACTACTCACAGAGCCGAAAATATATTATATGGCCGCCGTGTATCGTGTACCATGTTCTACCGTAACATTCATTCATTCTCACTTTCCCCTTCCGTGAGCAGTGGAGCCAGCCCCATGTGGCTGACTTGAACGCACAGAACCGTTAGCTCAAATCCCTTTTTTTTTTTTTCTATGTTCTTCTCTCAACTTCTGTTTCTTTTACCTTCCACTACCTCCTCCTAAGACTATCTAGAGGGGACCCCTGCAAGCATAGTTTCCTCTATCTGTGAAGGGGAGATTTCATGTTGCCCCTTGCCCCTAATGGTTAGGGTATAGGGTTGGGGCCGCCAGTGGGGGTCCGGCTAACACAAAGACCGAGACCTGCCAGTAGCTGTGCCTCCCTTTCTCATCTACTCTTCCCTGCAAAAGATATGTGAATACAAAAGAAGAGAAAAACGAACCCGAAGGCAAAGAGGGCCTACTCCCACAGGGGTAGCAAAATAGCAACCTTTGCCACGTTCACTACCCCCCCCCCCAGGTTTGCCATTTTGCGGAAATAGCCCTTCAAGCAAGGGTGGCAAATCAGAAAAGACAATGCCCCGAGGCTCTGCCATTTGCAACACTGCCCACTCGTGCGGTCACACAGCGGTCACACAGCAAGAGCACTCGATAGGATGCAAAATAGGATGCCGCAATTCCTCGCCTGGGGTGTGGTCCCACTACCAAAGAGGATCGGATCGAATGCCTGAATCTGGACGACTTTATGGATATGTGCAGGAAATCGAGATTGAACGGCTTTTCCGAATCTGTGCTTAAAACACATTCTGATTCAGGAGCAGCTCGATCCTATCCTTTCTGCTAGTGGGACCTCGGCCCTGGGAACTCTGTGCGACACTACGCGGGAGTCACCAAAAACGAGTTCACAATTGCACTTTAGGCCAAGATACAGTTTCCAACTGCAGTTCGGGCCATGTATACAACCCATCTTTCTGGCCAGGTAAGGTGCCGAAAATGCAATTGCGGACTCTATCGTGCCTCAGTGTGCAATTATAACTCGTTTTTGCGACTCTACTGAAGTTACCCCTAAAAAACAACTTGAAGGGTGGGCATTCTACAGGTGCTTGCAAATTGCCCAACCCCTTGGCCCCCTACACCGCTGATTTTTTTTTTCCTTTTTTTTTTTTTTGACATTCCTCACAGCTATTGAGAATTTGAAGGCTGGGCAGGCACACTGTGACCACAGAACTATCGCCAATTCCGGTTATTTTGCCAAAAAAGCCCCCCTTGTCCTCTGAGGGCACCCTCACACTGCGGTACCAAATCTGCATGATCCCCAAAATCCCCCCAAGATAGTGCCGCCGGGGGTTTGGAATTTACTGCAAGTTCCTTATTTCTTTTCTGAATTAAATTCCACAAAATGATAGAAAAAATGGTAAACGAAGATATTGGCGCTAGGGTGGTGAGGGAAAAAGGGTGTGCGCCATGTGACTCTCTTCCTCCGAAGATCCACACCTGCTGGTCGCTGCAGCAACCGGGAAATGGGAGATTTGGGGACATGGTGTGACTGGCACCACCACTATTTCCCCAAATCAGGCCTTACATTTTTTAATTAATATGCGGATTTTTTATTATTATTTTTTTTTTAATGCGGATTTGTTACTGCAGTGTGATCGTGCCCTGAGTAGGCGCAGAAAAGGGCTATCCACAACCTACAAAATGGTCCATAGGGGGTTACAAATTTGCAAGGATGTCCTTGTCAGTGTCATATCAAAATGCTGCGCTCAATGCATAGAATTAGATTCCCCAGAGGCAAGCCACCCATCTAACAAGTACATGTGCCCTTCCATTTCAATAGCATGGTACGGTTCTCCCACATTACGCAACAAATGCCCGAAACATCCAAGTTATGGCGGCCGGGGGATGTTCGTTCTTTTGTAAAAATAAAATAAAATTGGGACGGTCCGGGCCCAGGCAAATTCAAAGCCACATTTGGTTGCATCTGGATTGAAACTTGGGTCTGTCTTTCAACGGTTCATGGGTGACCCAACTCAGCTTGAGGACCATTTGTCTTGGCTTAATTGCATTGCTCGAATTTCAAGTGCATGCCCCCAATATATATCCATGTTCTCCCGGAAGATGCAAGCTGCATTCTGCACATTTGGTGGTCAGCGGTGCCATGAGTCGTGATCATATGGGCAGCCAGATTCAGATAGATGGTGCGCATCTGGTTAGGTGGGACCTTATCCCAGATGCTAGATAGATGGTGCGGATCCGGTTGGGTGGGACCTTGTCCCAGATGACCGTCCACATTTTGCTGATGCCGATAGAGTTTCATCAGGACAGCTCACAGAGCACACAATTCATCAGGACAGCCCTCTGTGAGTGAGGTCCCACTTACACGGCTGCTCCACCACCGCAGTGGGCCCTGGCCCTCGCCGCTGGATCGGGACAGCCTTCTATGAGCGAGGTCCCACATACACAGCTGCTCCGCTGAAACGGGCCCTCGCCCTCAGCCCTGGGCAAGGTCCCACTAGCTAAAAGACGATTGGGATTCGATGGGCCCGAATGTGCACGTGTTTGTGGAATGCAGAAAATCCAGTTTGATCTGCTTTTCTGCATCCCTGCTTGAAACACATCCAGACTCGTGCGCCCCACCAGGTGCACTACTCGCCACCTGCCAACTTGGCAAGTAGGTGCATGGTCGCACTTACTCGCCAATCAGAACTTTCGACGAACTGAACAGCCTCCACTGTGACTTCCATTCTGTGGAAGGAAGTCCCAAGGCGACCCTTTTAGAACACCACCCTGTAGCGAGGTCTCCTATTGGAGGTTATGGGTCTTGATGGAGACCCAAAACTTAACTTTCCTCCGCAAGGGAAGCGCGTGCAACGGCGCCTCCTATTCACCACCCTCACCCTGTGCCATGTTTTCAAACGGCCACCAAAGCGCCAGGGAGTGTGGCGGATGGCAAGTAATGCAACTAACCCCTAATCCAATCCTCTTTGCTACCTTCTTCCCCCGAATACCACGTACACCACGTACGTTCACCATAGCCCTATTTGGGCTCTCTTCAGTCTAAGTACCAGTCCGGGAAATGACCATCCATTGCAGTCCAAGGAACAAGGTAGTGAAACCTTTCCCATGGCTCCCCAAGACAAAAAACAAGGTGGTTGTTCCACCTTTTCCATTTCCTTCTTCTTTTCAATTCCGCATGTCAGTGTGCGGGCCCGGGGCTAGGTTCCAGGGAAACGTCTTTTTCATTCCTGGGCCTAAGTCCATTCCCACTAGCGGTGGGTTCGTTCAATTTTCGAGTATTTTACAATGTAGGCACAGTCCAGCTGTGGGATGTTCAGAACGGATGGCAGTGACTGGTGCAGGCTAGGGGGACTTAACCCCTGGCCATCTACCTCCACAAATGAAAAACATGCTGCTGTGGGGCATAGTCCTGCACCATAAACAAGGAAGACGTGCAGCTGTCATTTCTTTTTTTTCTTTTTTTTTTTGGTCTAAAGGATGGACTTCACCACTGTGGGGAGTTTCTTTTTACCAGACGAGCAGATCAATTCATTCTTTCAGCACCTACCCGCAACCGCGTCCAGATTCAGGTTTTCAATCCCACGTCCTCTTTGCTAGTGGGACGCTAGTGGGACCCCTCCCTTGGACCCGTCTGGAGTAAATAAAGACCTCTCTTTTGGGAAAAAGAGAAGACGAAGGGAAGGAACCATCGCACCATTGGCGGGCCCAGACAAAGGTACCGTCAGCGGCGGTGCCTTTTTCTCGTTATTATAACATCGTCGTGGGAGGACAGCCACTTCAGGGGCAGTTCCAACTAGCAAAGATGACAAGACCGAACGCCTAAATCTGGACAGCTTTGTGAAAACGTGCAGAAAATCGAGGTTGCACTGCTTTCATGCACATATGCATAGAACATGACCAGATTCAGGAGCTTAGTCCAATCCTCTTTGCTAGTGGAACCTTGCCGCAGGGGTGGTAGGAGAAAACACCTTGAGTTGGGCCCGGTCTTCAGACTCTATACGGGGAATGGCCCGAGCATGGTTTTACCTGGTTGATTGTGGGGTGTATTCCCGGGGCAAGGTCCCACTTGCACGGATTAAGAGATTCTGGCCGTTGCTATCTACGGTCAATATCGCTTCATTCGTGTAAGTGGGACCTAACCCCCGGGCCCTAGTGTTTTTCCTTTGGAATAAATGGTGAATGTTCTTCCAAAAAAAAAAAAAAAACCGCCTTGAGTTGGAGTCCGCCATCTCCGATGGCCGCCCCAATCAATCCGTAGCTCCCTGCTGGAAAATGGGTGGTCGGAAAAATAATAATAATAAAATGAAAAAAACCTGGTGGTCGAGAATCCCATACAATTCATAAGACCTCTTCCCCTTGAGACCGACAGAAAACATCATCTAACCAAGTCCGAACAGAACGCCCGGTAATTATTGCCGTATCTGGACTGAAAGTTGCACCATATACACAGCCATAATGACCGGCGGTTTTATTCGGGGGAAGGCCGTAGCAGAATTCCTTATAGACCCTAGGTTGCCGCCAGTTAAACTACGGTGTCATTTTCGTCATCACTTTTTTTTTCTTTTTTTTTTAATTTGTAACCCGGAGCACCACCCCCTTCAGCACGTTTTTTCATTTTTTTATTCGTCCAGAACTACGACCAAGAAAAGAAAGAACAGAGAGGACCGTCGGGCCCAGCTCAGACAGGGCACACTCGCACGACGACTTCGTTTCTCATTTATGGACTGGATTGCGGCCAGATGTATCCAGGTCCGGGCGTAATTGGAGTCCGATGCATTTTGGAAAGTGCCAGTGTGCCAGTGTGAGTATGCCCTCAGTTGGTACACCCACAAACTATCGAATCGAAAAACGGCCGCGAGCTCAAATTCACATGGAAAAATAGTTGTGCATCCTGGGGCATGGTCCCACAAGCAAAGAGGATCGGATCGACTGCCTGAATCTGGACGAGTTTATGGAGATGTGCAGGAAATCGAGATTGAACTGCTTTTCTGCATCTGTGCTTCAACCACATCCAGATTCAGGAGCTTTTCGCTAATCCTTTTCGCTAGTGGGACCTCGGCCCTGATCTCGAGTCCAGACGGAATTAGTTGTGGGTGGATTTCTGAATTATCTGGCCCGGTCAGTGCTACGATGCTATCTCAAGGTCGTCGAGATGTGTATAAGAGACAGCACACACACACACACACACACACACACACACACACACACACACACACACACATTTCGTTTCTTTTGGAGTAGCCTCTTCGCTAAAGTACACAGCGCGCTTCTTGATTTGTTAGATTATCCTCTTTCCTTACGTACCGCTTCGAGATTTTTTTTCTTAGTTCATTCCTGTTCTTCCACTGATGTAATATCTCCATAGGAGTCAGTACAGCCTGCCATCTACTCTACATACTCGTTCCATAACTTGGCATAGGGTCGCTGGACCCCATTTCCAGCAGGCGTTGCTCTCCGCCATTAGACGGAGCAGCCCGACCGACAACGCCAATATTCTGGTGGTTCTCTTACCACCACCAGGATGCAGCCGTTTCACACGGGCTTCTTTAACAACCAAAAAAAAAAAAAAAAAAAAAAAGGACAGCCAGCGCTCGGCATATTTGTTCCATAACTTGGCATAGCGCCTGGCTCCACTACTCACCAACTGTGCAAAATGAGAATGAATCTTCCGCTAGAACATGGAAAAAATCGCCTCAATATTTTCGGTCTTAATTACGTGCATGTGGGGAGAACTGGAGCCAGGCCCTTAAACTCTGTCGTTGGAATTTCAGCTCCGTCCAATGAAATGATTCTTTTTGAACACACACTGTAACCAAAGGGCCTCCCTCTAATAAAAAAAAAAAAAAAAAAAAAAAAGGCCTCCCTCCTCCCAGCTTCTTTATTACGATACAACAACGAGTCGCTGATTGAAGGGACCCGCTGGACCCGGCTTCCAGCACTGGTAATCAGGGGCGAGGTCCCACTAGCAACATGGATTAGATTGAACGCCTGAATCTAGACGTGTTCCTGGAAAAGTGATGAAATTCGAGATTGAACTGTTGCTTTTCTGCATCTCTGCTTAAAACACGTCCAGATTCAGGACTGAAATCCAATCCTCTTTGCTAATGGGACCTAGGCCCAGAGATCATTAGATCATGATCTCTGCAGTAGTCAAATTTCTTTCTTCGTGTAGAATGTGAGGACCCTGGTCTCAACATATTTGTTTATTTATTTATTTCATATTTAGGGACGTTGGGCCCGGTTCCCAACACGTGCAGCTCCCCACTAATTGAAAGGAGCGAGTTCTCTGAAAAAAAGAGAGAAGAAAAAAAATGGCCTCGCTCCACTACTCACGGCATGCAGAAAAGACAACAACTACGGCGGAGAGCATTGTTCCCAAAAAAAAAAAAAAAAGAATCTTTTCATGTCCTAGGGGAAGATTCATTCTCAATTTGAGCATTTGGGTGAGAAGGGGAGCGACGAGGTTCAATTTGTCGACACAGCTTGCTCCGTCCTGTTTATTCGTTTCTCATCTGCACCCATAGGAAGGAGCACTGGGCCTGACTCCACTACTCTCGACATGCACACAGGATTAAAAAAATGGCAATGTATCTTTCCAGGTTTTAGGGCAGGATTCAGTCTCATTTTGCACATTTTCTAGAGTACATTAGTCAGGCCCACTATTGCGTGCCAGAAGAAAGAAAGGAAAAGGAACAGGAACGAAAAAAAAAAAAAAGAAACGGCTTTCAAAAGGAAGTCTGTACTCTCAGTTTGCGAGTTCCAATTATTTATAAATAAAGCGTGATCCCAGATTTCAAACGGTTACCACAGAATAACCGCCCAATGAATAAAAAATGACATCAGCAGGCGAAGCGAAATGACGGCGGAAAAGACACACAAATGCTAACAATCGTGGCTTCAAAACCTTGGGAAATCTGCCAACGGGTGGCTCAAAGATCGCAGTGGAATCACTCACACCGGCATTGCTTTGAGGGGATGACCACACTGCCCTTTCTCTTTTTTTTCCAAAACGAATCTGACCATGATTGGAGCCAGGGACATTCAGAGAAGCCCTACTGTAGCCACACCCCAGAATTTTCCAGTTGAGCATTCATTCACAGTTCTACTTCACCTTCCAGAGGACAAAAAAATCCAGAAAGTACACTGGAAAATACTGTGAACTACTCCCAGAAAAGTACCTCGCTGTCCTTCGGCACATGCTCGAAAATCAGAACAGTCCAGAGAAGATTATATTAGCATGGCCCTTGCGCGCACAACAAGGATGACACGCATGAATCGAGAAAACGTCCAAATTAAAGAAACCAAAAAAAAAAAAAAGTCCTACCTTCTTCCCCCGAATACAACGTACGGTAATTATAGCTGCTGCTGTACTTGAGACATTTTTCAGTCTAGATACACTGCGATAATGCCCGTACGTTGTATTCGGGGGAAGAAGGTAGCTGTCGAAGTCCATGTGCACCCCAGACAGAATTGTCCTCCTTCAGAACAGACGCACTTGTACTCAATCACTCACCTTCCAGAGGACGTGACACGATTCAGAAAGTGCACTGGAAAATACTGTGGCATGCTCCTAGAAAAGGCCCACCTTCCAGTGGACACGACACGATTCAGAAAGTGCACTGGAAAATACTGTGGCATGCTACTAGAAAAGGCCCACCGGTCAGAATTGATGTGCACGGCAGAATGAAGTCCTCAGGCCATACAAGCACGTCTACACACATGTCTGGGCCCTCGCTGCACCACTCACCGAATGTGATAAATGAGAATGCATCAGCGTCCTAGTCGTGGAAGACGCTCTTATAACCTCTGCGACTAGGCCTCTTACAGATGATTTAAAAAAAAAAAAAAAAAAAAAAAAGAATGAATATTCCGCTAGAGCATGGAAAGATGCCCCTTGAGAATGCTGAGTAGTGAGGCGAGGTCCCTACAGACACCTCTACTCTACTTTCCCATCCAGAGGAGAAGATGCAGCGACTAACACGCTAGCATTCCGGGGGACCGTGGCATGACTATACTGGTTAAGTTAACAAAACTCGGCTCTTAAAAAAAAAAAAAAAGCCAACAACTCGGCTCTTGAGGCTGAGGGACGCCAGGACGAATCCGCGCGCGCAAGGAGAAAGTTCTCAAGGCCAAGCTACTAAGGTCCCCCACCCAGCCGCCATTTGATCCGTTTTTTTTTTTTTTTTGCCTTTTTCTTTGCTGTTGGTTTATTAAACTTTATTTGGTGTTCCCTCTACGGACTGGTGACTTAAAACGTGTGGGACGTTTGTCGTAAAGACCCTGGAAAAAAAAAAAAAAAAAAAAAAAAAGGCTGAAAATTTAGGGCTCTGGTAACCTAATTCTCCCTTCTGCTCATCTGGGGCATGGTCCCACTAGCAAGGAGGATCGGATCGAATGCCCGAATCTGGACGAGTTTATGGAGAGGTGCAGGAAATCGAGATTGCACTGCTTTTCTGCATCTCTGCATAAAACACATCCAGATTCAGGAGCCTGATCCTATCCTCTTTGGTAGTGGGACTTCAGCCCTCGTCGCAACCGGACTCCAACTCAGCTCTGTTATATCAACAGTTAGCGGGTGTGCAAAATTGAGTCGACACAGCTGTCCACAGCTAATGAGAACAGCAGGACTGTAGATGCATATACTCAACCCAGGAAAGATCCTGCCTTCTTCCGCGGGGTGGCTGCCACATACAGGAAGAATATTCTGAAGCACCCGTACTTCAAAAAAATAAATAATAATAAAGGAACACAACAAGAAAGAAAAGAAAAAAAGAAAAAAAAAAGTAGAAAGGTGCGTACATGGTTGCTTTTTTTTTTTGCAGAAATTGAGAATATTGAGATTTCCGTGGAAGACTGCGAACAGGCCGGCGGGAAGGTCGCATGCAGATGTACCGGGGACCAAGTCCCACTAGCAGCGTTGAGCTACGTCAACGCCTGAATCTGGACGTGTTTGTGGAGACGTGCAGTTCAGGAAACTCGACACCATTCCTGCACACCTCCCCAAAAGCGTCCAGATTCAGGCGTTGAGGTAGCTCAACGCTGCTAGTGGGACTTGGCCCCGGGTTGGTTAGAGTGTGGATGCATATAGCGTTGCCCTTGTTTTCTTTAAATTTCTGAAAATAAAAAAAAAAGGAATCTTTATATGTTTTCTTTTAAAAAAACGGCCGCCACACACCGTTTTTTTTTTTTTTTTTTTTTAAATGGTCCGATGGACCTCGGATCAGATACTACACTTGTTCTTAGCCAGAAAAAAAAAAAGGCCGAGAAAGATATCCACACACCGTTTTACGCCATGCAAGTGGATCGAGGCCCCCGGAGGTGGTAGCAAATTCGTTTTTTTCAGTTTGGGATTTCGTGGAAGAAAAATTTTGCCGCGTCTATGAACTGCTCCAAGCCAGAGGAAACTTGAAACGAATTTTCTTCCACCTCAAAAAAAAAGCGTGAAATGAAGGATTTGGGGCTCCCGCTGTGTGAGCAGGCACCATTTCGGCGCAATTGGCCGTAATTCCCGCTCGAGTGCTTTTTTATTTGCTCCCACTGTGTGCGTGACCCGGCGGGGTAGTACTTCAGCAAAAGCGGGATTGCAAATTTCTCAGTTTCAGTGATTGCTGCTTTACTGCCACTGTGCGAATACACGCCCTCAGAGCAGACTGTGTTAAGCCGCCAGTGCAGCGGGGCGGCAGACTGCGTTATTAAACCACCAGTGCACCAGGCCTCGAGGCTCTGCACTGCGCGCCAAGCTTTTCCAAGCACGACAGCGGTGCACTTCTTGTCTTCTTCTGTTTTTTTTTGGACCACCTCTCGATTTATGCGGTAGATCACGGCCACCCCACTTTTGCTAGAAGAGGGGGCCGACAGAGGGGCAACTGGGCCCAGCAAGCCAGTTGCATGACGAGTCAGTCTACCTACCACTGAAGTCTCCCAGCAAGCCAATAAAAGAGGGCCGTTTCTCTCTCTCACACACACACACACAGAGAGAGAGAGAGAGAGAGAGAGAGAGAGAGAGAGAGAGNAAAAAAAAAAAAAAAAAAAAAAAAAAAAAAAAAAAAACCCAAAAAATTTTTTTTTTTTCCTCTTTTTTTTTTTTTTTTTTTTTTGGGGGGGGGGGACAAGGTGGTGTGTGTGTGTGTGTGTGTGTATGTGTGTGATGGGGGGAGGGGGGGGGCGGAGGGAGTTGCTTTAATCGAGCAAAAGTCTCACACGCGCGTTCACACCCAATCAACCCCCCAACCAGTCACACACCCTGAGGCTCTGATCTACTGTGCATCAACAAACATCTACGGTCACAAACACCAACGGTCACAAACATCGACGGTCACAAACATGTACTGTCACATCAGGTCGGGTTAGCCCTGCCGGTCACATCATCAGGCCAGCAGTGAGTCCTGCCAAAATTATCTTGTTTCACAAACTCTAGTTTAAGGACGCTACACGTCTGTGTGCGTCGTTCGTCTGCGTGCGCGTGCGCGTTCGCTATCCACGTCCGTGCTGATCATCATCAAATCACATACTTCTCTCATCAGGTAGCAACTAAGTACTTTTCCACGAGTGCCGGTTCTGATGACGTTTTTTATGAATATTTTTTTTCTTGCGTGAACGAGATATAACTTGGCCATTGCTTGTCACTAGTCTTGCTTTCTCCGTGATCCCTGTCTCTCATTGGGCCTCGCCGCACTACTCAGCAAATGTGCAAAATAAGAATGAATCACACGCTAAAAGAAGAATATATACACCGCCATATTTTTTATCTTTTGTGCATTTGCTGAGTACTTCAGCGAGGCCCATTATTGCTAGATCTGGACCGAAAATTGCCCCAAATACAGTTACAATGACCGGGCGATCTATTCGAATGAAGACGGTCGTATCTGCCGATGGTGTCGGTGCTACAACCTCGGAGCGCTTACGTGCCTACCTTTTTTTTTTCCTTTTCTTTTTTTAATAAACAGATCACTTCGCATTACAGATATCAACTGACGCCGGGGACCTCACAATTCAACCTGATGCACAGAAACATAAACAAGAACAATAATACTAATGAAAAATATGATGCAAATCACTTGCGTGCTTACCTACACAGCTCCGTAGACGATTTCGTTTTTTTCCCCTTGCGGATGAGTAGGACCGACGCTTTCATAATAATTTCCAAAATTTTCGAGAGTATACCTTTCTCGGCCTTTTGGCTAAGAAAGATCAAGTGCACTGGATCTGTTCTGATCAGTTTAATATCCGATCCGTGGTCCATCGGACCACCAAAAAAAAAAAAAAAAGACAAAAAAAAATCGAGACTACAGGCGCAACACGCAAACTGAATCTTGTCGGTATCTGGATAGAACCACGCGCTCGCTATATGTGACGGAACCAGACCCCAGACCGCTGCACGTGCCTCTTGCCGACTTTTCTCTTCCTTTTTGGGATCTTGACGATAATTTCCGACATGTGAAATTCGATGTTCCTCTCTCTCTCTCTTCTCTCTCTCTCTCTCTCTCTCTCTCTCTCTCTCTCTCTCTCTCTCTCTCGTTCTTGTTTTGTTTGCTCTCTCTTCTTCTTCTTCCGTATGCTCAATTTTGCTTGAAAATACAGTTATGGGAAATTGACGGCTGAGTTTTCTCTCCGTGTTTGTATTGGAGGCGAGTTAGAGAAGCTGATCAGAGGACTACAAAGAGAGAGAGAGAGAGAAAGGTTGATAGTCTCGCGGTTGATAAAAGCGATAAATGGTTCATAAACATGCATTCATTCTTCTTATCTCATAAACAATCGCCATGCACGCATGCAGCAAGAGTGCCGAAGAAGATTCGAACGGTTGCCTCTTTTGCTTTTCTCATAAACAAATGCCATGCATGCATGCAGCGAGAGTGCAGAAGAAGATTCGAAGAACAATTGCCTTCTTTTCGTTCTTTTTTTTTTTTAACAAACAACTGTCGCGACGGTGGGAAGCCCGCCTTTCGCAGCTTCCGAATATGCAAGTAGGCCTCTCTTGTCTTCCCGCCATTTCTCAGGACCTTTTTTGAGATTTCCCGCTAAGTACACAGTTGGGAGACTCCTTACAAAGCTCGGAATAGTGCTCCCGCCATTTCTCAGGATCGCTTTAAGAATTCCCGCCACCAGCCAGAGTTGGGCTCTTGCGACTGCTCTAATTCAAATTCGATGGTTCGGTTCCATCGCGACGCGGAACAATGAACACCATTGCGCACGACAAGAATTGTTGTGCCATTAAAATTAAATAAAAATAACGCATGGCTGGCCATCTGCTGAACCTTGGACGTTATTTTTATTTAATTTTTTTAATGGCACAACAATTCTTGTCGTGGTGTTCATTGTTCCGCGTCGCGATGGAACCGAACCATCGAATTACAATTACAGCAGTCGCAAGGGCCCAACTCTGGCTGGTGACGGGAATTCTCAAAGCGATCCTGAGAAATGGCGGGAGCACAATTCCGAGCTTTACAAGGAGTCTCGCAACTCTGTTCTTTGCGGGAAATCTCAAAAAGGTCCTGAGAAATGGCGGGAAGACAAGAGAGGCCTTCTTGCAAACAAGGGATACTACAGTAGTAGAGATGGACTTCGCTCCATTACACAATTCTCTTGAAGCTGTTTCCAAGCTTTGTTTTCAAGTGTAAGCTTTGTTTTCAAGTGTATGCTTTGTTTTCAAGTGTATGCTTTGTTTTCAAATGTAAGTGCGTCGGTGCCGAACACTTGATTCCTCAAGATTCAAGTGTAGTGCAGCGAGGCCCTACGTCTGAAATCAAGTGTGGTGCAGGGAGGCCCTACGTCTCAAACTAGGGCGGTTTTTATTCCCTTGACGTTTATTTTAATCAGGGGGAACCCTTTGGCTAAAATCAAGTGTAGTATCTGTTCTGATCAGTTTAATTTAAAAAAAAAACAAGGTATTTCAACGAGAGCTCGCCGTACGCCAAAATTGTCGAGTAGGAGCCTGGTTGCGCACTCACTCGCCAGACGTTTTAGCGAATCGAAAAGTGTGTCCGACGGCTCGCCACACAGTCGACACAAGGGGCCTCGCTGCAGTACTCTCGAAATGTGCAAAACAGAGTGAACCTTCCTCTAGAATACGGAAAGATACACCGCCAATATTTTGTCTTTTGTGCATGTCGAGAGTAGTGCAGCGAGGCCCGACTTGTGGAGACTGTTTTCGGTTTTCCCACCTGTGCACGGCGGTTTGTGGAGGGTGGTGGTCCTTTGGACCTCTCCACAAAACCAGCTCGCTTCTTGGCGAGTAGAGATCCGGCAGACCAATTTTTCTTTTTTCAACTTTTTCTGCAAAAGAAATATAACGGCGATTAAGTGCACCCAGACCTCCAGTTCCACACGATTGTCAATTTTTTTTTATTTTTTTTTTTCACTCTCCACCCATCCGCCACCAATTGTGGCGGACGGATGGGTGGGGATGGCGAGCAGAAGTGCGACTAGGCCCTCAACCCTGAATCCTGAATCTCGAAGATTCAAGTGTGCATCACCGATGCACTAACTCTTGACACGGCGCACCTCTCGACACGGTGCATCACCGACTAGGCAAGTCTTGACACGGCGCACCTCTCGAAAAGGTCGAGAGCGTGCGGCGAAGAATATAGAAAAAAGATTAAAAAAAAGAAAAAAAAATCAGTCTTGAAGTTTTTGTTTCAAGAGGTGTCAGATAGATAGCACACTCTTCAGGCCAACGCCTCCCGGTTCCAGAGTGCCCGCCTGCAAACGCCGGTATTTTCAAGGGAGGTCGCTACTACCCCTCACGCCGTTTGCGTTTTCGAGAGTGGGCCTCGACTCCCGGCGGACCAACCAGAGTGGAACTTCCGCGTAGTGTCATTTCA
The DNA here is from genome assembly GCA_003427395.1 of Chara braunii. Taxonomy (NCBI): domain Eukaryota; kingdom Viridiplantae; phylum Streptophyta; class Charophyceae; order Charales; family Characeae; genus Chara; species Chara braunii. The sequence continues at coordinate 2,989,188 of BFEA01000105.1, read as the reverse complement.
GGTTTCTCCATGTTCAAGAGTCTCGTCTAGGGTTCTTGGAACCTAGACGTGTTCTCAGGAAACGGACCAGATTCGGGCCATATGCGGTCCCATTCGAGAACCTACGGACCAGTTGCGGGCCCTCTGTGGTCCCATTCGAGAAACCTGGATCGAAGCGGGGTTGCGCGGAGTTCCGCGGGGCTTCCCCCGTTTCCCGCCCAGGGAAAACAAAAAAAAAAAAAGGCGATGTACCTATACGGTTCCTAGCGAATTGTTCATTCCCGATTTGCTGCATCTGCTACCCAGTGGAGCCCATTTCCGATTACAACGAAGGGCGGAAGGGAGTTCCGGTCGAACGTGATACTTCATCGACGTGGTGTTGTGCAGCACATAGGAGATGCCATGGCAGGCAGCACTCGCGTCGACAGTAGCGCGGGTACGGCGCAGGAACAATCCTGAAGTTCTTCGAATGCACCCGTTCGTAAGTGGGGTCCACGTTCATGTAAATAAAACAGCGGAGCCACTGCGCTGATGGCCACGGGCGGGGCGAGTACTGGAAACGAGAAGTCCTGCGGGCGCTGGCAAGCCCAACCACGCGCGCCAACCACCTCCACATCCGCATACCCTCCCCAGACCTGCGCAGAGAGCAGTGCGATCCCGCGTGATCGTCACCCCACTCTCGAAATGTGCAAAATGAGAATGAACTTCCCCCTATAACATGGCCAGATGCACCCGTTACATTTTTGTCTTTTTCACATTTGCAGACTGGTGTGGCGAGTCCCTAAGTGCAGCGACAAGGGCAAGAAAGCCATTTTTGAGAGCCGGACAACGCTCGAACAACTCTTGTTCAAGATTCTCGCGAGTTTAGAGTTAGCGCAGCGAGGGCCCATTTGGAGTACATTCGGGCTTTTGCTCTGTTTACGGACGCATAATAATGTTACAGTATTATATTAGCATTAATACAATGGCCACGACTTGTTCTTCCTTTGTACTTCTTTCGGACCATTTCTCGATTTCTTAGTGACGTACTAAAAAAACATACACAGAGGGCATGCTATACTTCTTTCGGGGCATACTCACACAATCACTTTTTTACTTATTTCCGGACGGTATTGCGGTCGCATGCATACGGGTCCGGCCGTATATGCCGTCAGATACGCTTACGATATTGCTAGTGTGAATACGCCCTCTGTATCGTTCCAATTTTTGAACGCAGATACGATAGCGCTAGTATGAATACGCCCTCTGTATCGATCCAATTTTTGAACGCAGATGTGATGTCCGGAAAAGCCTATGGCAACGTATTTTTTCATTTTCTATTTTTATTTATTTATTTGGGGGGGCGGAGGGGGGGAGGAGAAGGGGGAGGGTGAGGGGCCAGCGAGTTCGCCTCGTCGCATTAGTAAAATAAATGTCAAGAGAAAAATACAACGCATGCCACTCTTTAGAGCATACTCACACAAAAGCTCTATCTTACGTGTACCAGACTGCACTAACGGCCAGACCTGGATACATCTGACCTCAAGTACGTCCATCTGCATCTGAGGGCACGTACGTCCGTAGATAAATCAAAAAGGTCCCAGTGCGAGTATGCCCTATGTCAAAGCGGCAGCACCCCACACAACCCCACCGCCATCTCTATAGCAGGCAGAAGCAAGCCTGCGGGTATATGGGCCTCGCCGCACCAGTCACCAAATGTGGAAAATGAGAATGAATCTTCCGCTGAAGGATGGAAATATACAACCGCCATATTTCGTCTTTTCTGTATTTGGACGAGTGGTAAGCAAAGGCAATGCGTCTATGCATATGCTCATGTGGGTTTTTTACTTGGACAGCTGAAAGGCAAAGGCGGCAGAAGTATATCGCCCTCGCTCCGCTACTCACGAAATGTGCAAAATGAGAATGAATCTTCCGCTAGATCATGGGAAGATACACGGCATATTTTTTCGTCTTTTTTGCACGTGGTGAGTAGTGGAGCGGAGGCCTATACTCCGTGCTGCTGCCCATCTGGGAGTAACTGAGTTGAGGCAGCGCTCTTTTTCTTGCGAACGCTTCAAAACAACCGATTCCTTGCTTGGCCTCTATATCGCTCAATGGGCCTCGCTTCAGCTCTCACAAATTGTGTCTTTTGTGCAATTTTCTTTTTTTTGGTGACGGATGCGGCCATGCCCAATGAACCAATACGTACGACTACCGTGCCCAATGAACCAATACGTACGACTACCGTCTTCCCCCGAACATAACGCACCCTGAAATTGAACGTATGCAAGCTATATTTCCGGTCCGGTACAGCCAAGATGAGGGTGCGTTGTGTTCGGGGGAAGACGGTAAAACGCTCCAGCAGTTCTTTTTCTTGATGAGAACTCTCGGCAGAGGTATATATTACGTCAGTAAATAAATAAATAAATATATATTCTGTTTGTGACGATATATATATTACGTCAGTAGCGGACACTGCGCGGGAGACGGCGCGATAGGCACGATGAGGCTGAGGCTAGCGACTCTGTGCCGATGCGCCGATGCGCGGCGGAAATTCCGCAAGAATATGGAAGGATACACCCCCATGATTTTTGTCCTTTGTGCATGTCGAGAGTAGTGGCGCGAGGCCCGAGGCCCCTAGGGCCTAATTGCACTACTCACTACTCAACACTCTGTACGCATTTGTACGCCGTTTTAGACCACGTGCGTTTGTTGGAGTCCAACATTTGAAATGTATCTGGACGGTTATGAGCTCCCGCTGCATACAGAGTGTTTTGGAGTGGAGCCAGGCCCATAGACGAGACGAGACGAAAGCGAGATGTTCAACCGCCTCGCTCCACTCCTCAACTTTCGCAAGTGTGTATCGGACTCTGTCATGGACGACAGACATTTGAACCGATCCAACATTTTGAATGTATCCAACCGATTGCAAGGTCCAGATCCTTCTATAATGATGTGGAGTGTAGCGAAGCCCGTTCACACTGATTCTGGCTCTGCCGTGCATCAGGAAAAAAAAAAAAAAAGAATCGTTCATCACGTCCGAAAAATCACGACCAAAACAAAAACCATCAAAGATCAAACAGCCGTATAACACCCGAAAACCCTCAGAGAGCGCTAGGCAAGAAAAAAGAAAAAAGATCTCTTCAATAAATAAATAAATAAAAAAAGATATCACATTGTCCAGAATTCAAAGACCACAGGCCGCACAGAGCGTTCACAGGCCGCACACAGCGCACACAGCGCTCTGTGTTGTGCGCACAGATCTGCGATACAACAAGGTTTTCTTCCCGATGGCGCAAAACCACAATTCTTGGATGGTATAGCTTAAGGGTATTCTTGAAGTGAAGGAGGGGCTACGTTTCCGGCAGGGGAGGGCCATCCCTCGTCGACCTTACCCTGAACTGAGAACCGACTGAGGAGGGAGGGAGAAGGGGGGGGGGGGGGGGAGGAAATCAACGGCGGGTCACCAAATCCTCTCCTGTGTTCGGAGGGGGAAAAAAAAAAAAAAAAAAACCTCCTGTGCCACAAAGCGCGTTTATAACTCACAGTTCCGTCCAACTTCGATGACTGGTTTGCAAGTCGAGAGGCCTCGCTCCACTACTCACCAAATGTGCAAAAATGAGAATGAATCTTTCGCTAGAACATGGAAAGATACACCTCCATATTTTTTGTTTGCAAGCATGTGATGAGTAGTTAACACGCCATACTCCAGAGGCTCTTTGATTTGCCTTCCTTCCACTTTTTATTTTTTGATGGCGAATTTTGTATCCCCTTTTTCGTTTTCGGGAGAACAATCAGTTCTCTGTATATTCTGATTGGCGTCCGCAAATTTCCGGGCGCGGCTTTAAATCCCACAAAGTCGTCAATCAAGAAATAATGACCGTCTGTTTCTCTCTTTCACCCAACGAAGCAATATGGTTGTTTTTTCTTTTTTCTTTTCGTTTCTTTATTTTCGGTACCAAGCAAGGGATGTTGCTAATTTGCCCTTTTTTTTTCCCTTGCAAACTTACCCTACTGCACCCATTGTCCCTCGCGTGTGTTACGGCCTCTACTACAGTTTTAACTTGGCTCCTGTCTATCTACGCTAGCTATGTTTTTTTATCAATCAGCAAAAGGAAAGAAAATCAGGAACGAACCAAAGAGAGACGCGCGAATCACGTCTGCATTGCATCTTTCATGACGAGAAACAGCGTCCCGTTAAGAAGAAACAGAAGAAAGGAAACAAAAAAAGAAAACAGAAAGAGACAAACAAGTTAACGTAGAGAGGAGATGCACGGCATACGCGCGGGATGGAAAGTACTCACCATTGTCTGACAAGATCATCTTGGAGAAAACGTACACTACCAGGAAAACTCTATGTTCACCGACCGTAAGAAGGCCACCATAGCTGGCTCGCCTACCCGTAGCCTCTCTCTCTCTCTCTCTCTCTCTCTCTCTCTCTCTCTCTCTCTCTCTCTCTCTCTCTCTCTCTCTCTCTGTGCGTGTGTGAATGTGTGTGTGTTACGCAAGCGCGCGCCCGCTCGCTCGCTCGCGCTCACGCTCGCAGGAGAGGGGGTCTGAGAATGGAATTTCAATTGACTAAAAAATTGGTAGTTCGCGGAGACGCTTACGAACAAGTCCGAAGCGATAGATCACTTGCGCCATACACACAAACGGGAGAGAGATAAAAGGAGGTCGAGAAAAGAGGAGAATGCGGGCCTAACATTCGACTGATCGCTCGCTCCCAAGATGGTCGTCGTCACCGGCCTGCACTCTACGTTCATCCTGCTCCCACGAACGAGACCAACACCCAGCTGCATCGACCGTCTCTCTCTCTCTCTCTCTCTCTCTCTCTCTCTCTCTCTCTCTCTCTCTCTCTCTCTCTCTCTCTCTTCATATGTCCGCCCACACACATACGTCTTGCGCGTGAGTGGACTTTCGTTTCTCTTTCCCTCTTTCCCTCCACCATCCACCAAGAGAGGACTAAGTTCAAGAAGGGAAATCAAGCAAAAAAGAAGAAAAAGAAAAACAACCCTGCAATGCGTACCTTGGCATGGTCTGGCGACACCTTTTTCCTAAAAATCTTGTGTAACCACTTCGCCATCAGGCCAGTTTTCCTCCTCCGCCTGGCCCTGCTTGGCTTCAGCGTGACAAGCAACCAGTAGAGACGGAACACAAACACATGCCCACAGACATCCCAAGAGAACCACTGGTCAGTATCAGACCATCAGGCGGAGAGACCTGACGAGTATAGCAGCCGCTACCTGGGCTTGCGGGGCAGGCTACCCGAGCAAAGAAGATGTTCACAAGAACAGCATCATCCCCACATCAATGTTTAACGGGAGCGTCCTCCATAATTCACAATTATGCGCACCGATCTGCCAAACCAGCCGCACAACACTAAGCAGGATAGATGTACCGACAGACAGCCACACAGAGACAGATAAGCAGTTGGGGAGAGGGCGAGAGAGTACTACAGTAGCAAACAGATCAAGAGAACGAGAGAGATAGAGACAGACAGACAGACAGACACACAGACAGACAGACGAACTCCTTCCGACAGGGCGGCTACATAGTCGCGCTAATAAGAGTCGCTACTTCTCCGTGGCAGGATATGCGCCTACGACCTCTCCGCCCCCCCTTTTTCCCCTCCCCCCTCCCCCCTCCCGCCTCCCCTCTCTCTCTCCTTGCCATTCAACATCTGATTCCGACTCGCCGATGTGATGATCGGTATCGATTCTATCGAACGTACACATACTCACAGCACCACGGTGCGACAGCGCTCCAGCACAATAGCGTTGCAGTGCGACAATGCGCTGTCGCACCGTCTTGCTGACAGAATCTTTCTTTTACCTCCGAACCCGATCATCACCTAAGCGAGTCGAAATCCCAGCGCTCGGCCCAGCACAATGAGCGTGCGACGGCCTTGCGTCCTCCAGATTGCCGCCCACTGCATTGTGCGACAATGCAGTGGGCGGCAATCTCGAGGACGAAAGGTCACCCCGTGCTCGACCACCTAATAGTGGACACAATGGGCCTCGCCCCACTCCTCTGCAAATGTGGTAAATGAGACTGAGACTGAATCCTCCACTGGAACCTGGGAAGATACACAGCCATAGTTTTTGTCGTTTGCGCATATGGAGAGTAGTGGAGCGATGACCATTCTTCTTCCTTTCGATTCCTTACAAACATTGACGTCATCAGCCGCCTCCTGCTTGAACCCCGCGCAATCCTTCTTTCCTCTTCTTGCCACCCTGGTCGGCTTCCTTCTTGACATCCGCTATCTTGCTGCCACGTGGCCAAGGCATGGCATCTCCAGAGAGAGACATACGTACAGACCGACTAGCATTAGCACGGACGTGCATGTTCGTCCGTGCGCAGATGCACCTAGCGCACACTCGTGACCAAGTACAAGCCAGAACCCTGCACGGCCTGCCGTGGCGCGCTCCAAGTACGAGTAGAGAGAGAGAACAGCCTAGTACAAGAAGAAATAATAGCCCTCCCGGGCGACACCGGCGCAACAAAAAATCGCCACAAGAACAAAGAGACTTATTTTCTAACGCAGGTTGGAATGACCAACTAATGAGCACAGTTGTTTAAAATAAAAAATAAATAAATAAAAAAAAGACCAATTAAGCGGGTTCTTGCTCAGGTAGGCTACGACAAGGAAACAAAAGAAAGAAAAAAAAAAAAACGACCATTCAGGAAAGAAAGATGGCGGGAAAACAAGAGGGATAAAAAGAAAGAAAAAAAAAAAAACGACCATTCAGGAAAGAAAGATGGCGGGAAAACAAGAAACGACACATGCTCACGGAGGAGGTCGGATAACAAAGAAACCACATGCTGACGGAGGGGTAGGTAAGAAAACAAAACGACAAAAGAGCAACGAGCAGGGGCACACTGGCAAGTTGTCCGACGAGTGAGGGTAACACAGAAAGGAGGGAGGAGGAAAAAGATCATCATCCCATGCTGGGCAACCAACGGAGATACAACAGGACAGCAGGAATGGTGACCGAAAATAAAGAGAAAGTGTCAGATATACACCCATATCATGACGGCGKCAACAATGAACTACAAAAAAAAAAAAAAAAAAAAAAAAACAAGAACAAGAAGAGAAGAAGTGTGGGATTTCCTCGCCGTCGAAAAGCATCAAGACAAGGCATTAAACATCACCCGCTAGCACGGTTGAAAGAAATCCGGCGACGGTCCGAATTCCCACCTTCACACACACACACACACACACACACACACACACACACACACACACACACAGAGAGAGAAAGAGAGAGCTAAGGAGTATTGCGGCACGTTAGAGACGCATGAACATACAGAACACAAAAAACATTATTAAAAAGAAGAGAAAGAAGAAGAGGGGGCATGAACGTACAGATGGCGCAGTCCGAGGACGGAGACAACACGTGGGCGCCACTTCGTCCGTTTCCTTCCGCCTTTTCCGGCGATTATCCGGTGATTAGTCTTTGCTTGGGCCGCCAACAAAATTACACCAACTGGGGTGCAGAGCAGCACCAATTGACGCAAATTGATGGACCCCTCAGAGAGCCACCGTCTCCACTGCAATCCTCCGTCAGGTAAACCGAAAGGCAAATGCCAGAACTCACGGCAAAGCAGAACAAGCGCGAAGAGGTGATTGGACAAAGAAGGAAAATGCAGAGAGACAGAGGCAAAGAGAGAGAAAGAGAGAGAGACAGAGAGAAGTGAAAGAGGACGGAGAGAGAAAACAGCAAACGGTGTACAATACGAGAGGAGTTTACGAGGCGGCAGATGCCGCTCTATCAGAAAGAGACATGAGAGTATGATGTGTTGTGTGTAAAGAAAGAGAGAGAGAGAGGGAGAGAGATAATGACGTGGTAGAAGACGAACGAGCTTGGGAGAGAGAGGAAAACAGAGGGAAAGACAGAGAGAGAGAAACAGAGGGAGAGAGAGAGAGAGATTCAGAAAACGACAAGTGGGGGGCGGGAGTGTTCCTTCAACGTGTGAAAAGCTGCAGGACGCAGAGACGGGGCTAAAGAGAGCTGTGAGAGGGAGAGTGAGTGAATGAGTGAGCGAGAAGAGTTGAGTGAAGAAAGATACTCAGAAAGGGACCAAGAGCCAGCACGGCACTACTCCGTAGCAAAACCGAAGCTGGAATGAAAGAGAGGAGGGCAGTCAGAGGAGTACGCCGCACAGCAAATGCGGCGGCGAGGAGGCACGCACATCTATCCGAACCAAGTCAGGCGGCGAATGCCAGGTCCGGGCAGGCAGAGAACGGAGGACAAAGACGAGATGAGAGTCACGCACAAAGTCTGCAAGAAAGAAACGCAAACGCAAACGGAAGGGAAGGCTGGAGGCACACTCCAACGCCCTCCTTACTATTCGGGTAAAGACGCTGTACAAGTAGGCGCCAATCTCCTTCCCAGTCCCAGCTCATCCTGATCAATCTCCCCACAACAATTACACATTCTTCTCGTCTCTCCTCAGACTCCCCATGACCCACCGAGACAGACCAGCCTTCTCCGTTCGCAGACACTCTATTCAGTATACTCCTGAGAAACAACCATGGCCATCTTCACCCTCCTTCTCTCTCTCTCTCTCTCTCTCTCTCTCTCTCTCTCTCTCTCTCTCTCTCTCTCTGTGTCTCTCTGTCTCGCTCTCTCTATTGTGTTTCAAGATGGCCGCCAGAACGACGGCCCGGCTACAAGCCTTGTTACCCGCACCCGCCCCCGCCCCCGCCCCCCCTGTCACCTGCCAGCGCGCCCGCCCCCGCCCTTGCTCATCCTGTTCGCGCGACACTCCCGCAAATTCACAAGCAGTCAGCCAACCAGAGATAGGGGGGCAGTCGAGCCTAGAAGCACGACGGTCGGTTACATGGGAGCACGGCAGCGGCCTCGCCGAAAGAAGAGGCCAGACGTTGGTTGGTCGGTCGGTCGGTGGATCACACAGCTACTACTACGGTAGAGAGACTCAGCTCACGCCCCACGCCAGTTGCCCGTCGTTGGCTTGTTAGCACTGGGAGCGGGAGCAAGAAAGCTGAACGCGGAGGCGACGGCGGGAATCGGGCAAGAACACTTCGCTCGCTCGCCCGCGCGCCGGTGTGTGTTTCAGCTCACCTCGCGCTCGGACGGACAGCTCGGCTCGAGCTCAGGCCAGCTCGGCTAGGCTCGGCGCCCGCCCCCGGCCCCCCTCCCCCCTCCGCCGTCCCCCCTCCCCGGCTGGGCGCTCTCTCCCTTTCTTGGAGAGCCACGGATGCCGCCAAGAAACCGAGAAACCGAAACCGAGCTCGAAAGGCGCCGACTTTAAAAACCCTTCGCCCAAGTGAAATATTCGCAATGTGGCGCTCTTCCTCCCTATTATTACTCCTACTTTTTTTTCCCTTCCTCCTATTACTACTCTTTACTGCTACTTTTCGGCCTACTCTTTTCTTCCGCGTTCTTACTGCCACTCCTGCCGCTCAGCCTTTGACTCTGTGAGTCCGTCAACGTTCTCCGCGTTTCTTGATTTTGCCTGCCGGGCCTTTTCCGTCCAATTCCCCCTCCTTTTTTGGCCCTCCTCCTCCCTCTCCCTCCCTCCCTTGTCGGACAACACGGCGAGGAGTTCGCTGTTCGGCACAGCCCCCAACCACCACATATTGCAGTCGCATTTATGGAAGGCCTAGGTAGCGGATCCCTCTCACTCCCACGCTGTTATCTCAGTCCATCGCAATGGCCCAGCTGGCCCCCCCGCTGGTCCACACCCTCCACCCGAACCTCTGATGCCCGGAAATTTGAACGCCCTGTCACGTGTGATGAGAGTGTGCCCTTCGACAGACAATACAGAAATGTCCTGTCGGAGGACATTTCCCCAGTGATGGAGTCATCACTCCGGATAGAAGGCTGAGAATCGTCCAGTGGGCTATAGCGCCTCGCTGCACTACTCTGCACATGCACAATAGACAAAGAAAATGGCAATGTGTCTTTCCATGTTCAAGCGGTGGATTCGTTCTCATTCTGCGCATTTAGAGAGTAGTGCAGCCAGGCCCATAGCGAGAGGAAGGCCCTCGAGCTAGAGGTCGGCTCTACTGTTGCTCAGGCTCCGTCTATCTGCGGGAAGCTGTACAGCTGGCCATTCGGCACGGAGTCTCTATCAAACAGATGTATGTATAAATAGACCCCAACCAGACCTCTTCAGCCAGGTTAGGGCTGCCTGAAATGGTCCCCTGGAAACTGTGATGCAATACGCACCCACCACAGTTTTGGTGAGTGCTGCGTGGCTGCACTCACTCTCACCCAGCCTTTCTGACAAAACCCAATGTGCCTCCTCTCGTCTGATAATTTGCTGGCGCAAAGGAGCAACCAGGCAACCCCCGACCCAGAATAGATGGGGCAAGCGTTTGGGTACAGAAGAAAACACTGGGAAAACATGGTGTGGTGAGTACCCACATAACCGCGTGTCTCCCCACCTGCAACGGGTGATTTTGGCTCGGAGGTTTCTCACACTCCCCCGTCAGTGTGAGTTTTTCCACAGTCCAAGAGTAGCATAGACGATGGTGGCTTCTTGTACTCCCCGGAAGCTCCACAACCTCATCGCCACAGCTAGACCAGATACAATGCAGATAAGAACCAGTGGGGTGAGTGAAACCCCACAGAGCACTCACCCAAGGCGCAGGTATTCCAAATAGACATGGGATGAGCGTCTATTCAGAATGAGTACGTGCAACGACAATGTTACATGGGCACCTGGGCTGCGAGCCTGACGCCTGGAATTCTGGAAGCACGAAACTAAAACGCCACCCGGCCCAGCGTTTGACGTTTCGGCCTCGTTTTCTTGTGGCGACAAGTTTCGGACTGCAAGGTTGGGGCCATGTATTAGCGGTTTAAACCACCAGTACCTTTCCCGGGCAAAATGCCGAGTACCTCCATGTTATTAGGTCGTTAACGTGGTGGCTGCATCGGCCTGCCACGCAGGGCTATATCCGTTCGAGTCAAAGGGGGGCTTAGAATGCAGTAGGTACACGGCGGCCTCACCTGGACCGGCGTGCCAGCCAGATGCGGCCCGAGAACTCAGCGCGCAGAGCCTGCGGCCAACATATGGCAAAGGTACTGTCGTTTTAACCTGTGAGGTTCATCCAGACTGCCCTAGAAGAAGACGGTCGCGATTAAACCACCAATACTTCCTCGAGTCGTGCTCGTTAACACGCCACGATTTTAGGAAACGTACGGGCTACTACAAGAGCGCCCAAATTCATCCGACTAGAAACATTTCTACTCTTTTTTTTTCTACGGCCGATATTTGGGACAAGTACTGGTGGTTTAAGCCTGCATGTTCCGACTTTAGACGAAGCCATAATTTGAAAGGGGGAGGGTTCGACTACGTGTCACGTGAAGAACGGAAAATCGTTGAAAGGCAGAGTGATTGTATCCGTCCAACTTTCATTTCGAACTTTGCAAGACACGTTATTGAGCTCTCGCACATAACAAAAGTTCCGCTTATACACCGATTACTTTCATACGTGAGAAAAATATCATAGAGCCAAACACAACCGTTGTGATTTTTTAACCAAGCAAGGTTATGTATTTTCCCTCATAGTTGAATGAAAGTTTCATAGCCTTAACCTTGTACCCTGACTATATTTTAACGAAAATTGATATTGAAATATTCATTTTTACCTGAAACTCTATGATACACCTCCATTTTCATGCTTTCGTGGCTCCTCGACATCTTAGTCCCACTTCGAACGGAAAACGGCACACGCCGTGAGGCAACCAGCACGTCTGAGTTCACAAAAAACTTGACAAGATGACGTGGGGATTTTAATTGAAATGATATAAATTTTTGTTCATTTTAACCAACAACTATTAACAAGATTTCACAAGTTTGTTAAATCGTAGGATGATATTTTATTATTCACGCCAGTTTCATATCAATATATGTGGCAGGTGTGACATGTATTCTCGCACTTTTTTACTCTCATCCTAACGCAGATTTTTGGCCTAACGTAGAGAGGCAACAGTTGTGAGTGAGACGTACGTGAGGCTACGATATAGATCCGCCAACCTTATCAGTATTTTGATAAATAAAGAACTCTCCCTTTATCAATTTTGGTTTTGTCATTTGTAATACAATGTTTTTCTTTATTCTTAGTTTTACTTCCATTTAACGAGGTCATTGTTATCTCATGGCAAACCTTTATGTTCCGACTTTAAATGAAGCGATAATCTAGGAGCAAGAGGGTTCAACTATGTGTCACATGCAAAAATGAAAATCATTGAAAGACAGCGTGATTGTATTCGTCAAACTTTCATTTCAAACTTTGCGATACACATTGTTGAGCTCTCGCTCAGAACAAAGATTTCGTTTATACACTGATTACTTTCATACTTGAGAAAAATAGCATAGAGTTCACCACAACCGTTGTGATTTTTTAACCAAACAAGGTTATATAAATGGAAGTATCATTGCGTAAATTTTGTGCAATGATCATATTTCAATGGAAAACGATACTAAAATATTCATTATTACCTGAAACTTTATTATACACCTCAACTTTCACGCTTTCAAGACCCTTCCACGTCTTAGTCATACTCCCAAGGGAAAACAACACACGCTGTGAGGTAGCCAACATGTGTCAGTTCACAAAAAAACTTGAGAAGATGGTGCAAGGATTGTATTTTAAACGATATTTATCCGCCTCCCACACCCGTACTAGTCCTCCTATCACCCGAACTCGGTCAATGGAAAATAAACTTTATATTTTTTAGCTTGATGTAGAGGTTAATCATCTATGAGAGTAGGCAATCATGACTTATCAACATTTGCCGCCCACGACCTATGTGTTATATCCTGGTGTGTGTCTACCACGCACATGAATCGGAAACTTCGACCTCTTAGGTTATCCGAAGCGTAAGCAAACAACAATGCTTTGGGTATTGTTGAGTGAGGTAACCCATAATTGGTCACCATGTCAATCCAGATACCGATTATTGGATGCTTAATTGATTCCTCCATGTCAATCTGTTAAAGTAATTTTCCTCGTTTTAATTGAGCCAAAAACTTTTATAGTATACAGAATTGGATACGAACTTTAACTAAGCTTAGATCACACATGCTCAATAATGCTAAAACAACAATACAAACTATATTATGTTTTTTTACTATCAAAATGAGAATATAAAATATACTTTTGTTTTGTCAATTTCCCTAACTGGTAACATGAATCATGAATATCATTTATAACCATTTATAGCTAAAAATGAGAGTAGAAAAAACACTGTAACCTTTTTAAGCTAAGACAAACGCTTAAAAAATATAACGCAAACAAACAATACTCGACTATATTTGTTGATTCAAAGTCATACCATACATAGCTTTAGCTTGTAATTTTTCATACATTAAAAAAAAATTCGCTGTCGTTTTAACTCAAAAATAAGGTACGTACCTTGTATCAAAACTAAATAAAAAAATGGGTTATAAGAAATCGCTGTTAAATTTTTGAAGAGGAGGTACCATCATACTTTGTATTATGTATTCGAATACAAGGTGCGTACCTTATATTCGAATACAAGGTACATATCTCGTATTCAAGGTCCGCCTTGTAACTGTCACGTAACTTTTTTTTTTTTTTTTTTCCCCCTCTCTCTCTCCCTCTTTCTCTCTCTCTCTCTCTCTCTCTCTCTCTCTCTCTCTCTCACACACACACACACACACACACACACACAAACACACACACACACACACACACGCAAACACACACACTCAAACACGCGTAGTGTTTGAATGCATGTTGGATCGTGAACACACAGTGCAATCAGTGTATTAAAAAAAAAATCATTTTGAAGCCCCGTCCTAATAGCGGTCGACTGTGTTTTATTCGTGATATTATTACGAATATTTACTATATATATATGTATATATATATATATATGTATATGTATATATATATGTATATATATATATAGGGTTATCAGTCTGAACGTACGAATGCCCCTAAGCTGACCCCCGAACGTTTGGGCGTTCGGGTCCCCATACGGGGCCCGAACTTGAAGGGGTTCGGAACCCGCAAAAAAATATTTTCGCACCCAAATACTATTATTTTTTTCTGATTTTTTTTTGTGAGCTTTTTGTAATGTAAGGTATCTCCCGCTTAATTTTGAAGTCATTCTGTTCAGCCCAAAAAAAAAAAAAAATCCTCAAAGATGGTAGTGTCAAAACTTGCTTGCCCACTCATAACTTTATTTTTTCTCTCTTTTGACTTTTGGTTTTTCTTTTATTTAGGGGCATAAAATAATTTATTATTTTTTCAAACTTTATTTGTAGATTCTCTATTATGTAAGATACACATATATAAATTTTCATGGCATACGTCAGAGTAAAAAAAAAAAAAAAAAATCGTCAAAGATGGCGGTGTCAAAAACGTGCTCGCCCATTCAATAATTTAATTCTTATTTTATTTTTTCTAATTTTTATTATTACTATTTATTTTTAGAATTTAATTTGTATTTCAAATTTGGTAAAACATTTGGATATAACGTTGAGGCAAATGCTGTTTAGTTTATTCTTTTGCATAACATGTATTGTTTTCAGATTTTTTGGATTTTTTTTTTTTTTTTTTTTGAGGGGGGGGGGGGGGGGGTTGCGTTCGGCCGAACGGCCGAACGTGTCGAGAGGGGGTGCCGAACGTTCGGGCGTTCGGCCCGTCCCGAACGCCAGCAATATATATATATATATATATATATATATATATATATATATATATATTCCACTCTTACTTTCAGAAAGTTGCACCATAAAAATCGTTTTACACGGTACGCACCTTATATTCGAATACAAGATACCTCGTACGTTGTATTCGTATTCAAGGTACGTTTCTTGTTTTCGGGTTAAGACGGTATTCATAATGAACAAACAATGAAGTCGAGATCTACCACAACTTGATCGTTACTCATCCGTAAGATTAAAATTAAAAGAAAATAAGAATTTTATAAGAAATAATAAGTAAAGTTAATGTTTGATTCATATCAGGAAAAATATTTTTTACTTTGTATTTTTTTAACCCAAACATCAATCGACGAAAAGCATGCTAAATTAGTTCCGCGGCAACTAGATGCACTTTGAAATAATATCACACTAACCTCATTTTTGGCAGAACCCAAACTTAAATAAACTACAAAGAACCAACCTCAACTGCAATAAACCATATACATAAGTTAAATTACGCTCCACTTTAATTCAACTTGAAAATATTAGCTGATAAATATAACATTTGGTGTTTTTGCACAAAAATTATTTATAATAGAAATAGTAGTTTGTTAGTTTGTCTTTGGTTAGTGCATCGATATAGAAATTGACCTCAACCTCGATCCGCCGAGTATGAAAAAAACGGTAAAAAATAAAATACCCTTACAAAGGCATTCACTTTTTTTGTACAAGACACTTGGTTCTAGATGAATGATATAATTAGGTTACATAATATACATATTACGATCATTCTTAAGGTTGTAACCCACCGCATGGGAGGAGGAGAGTTGTCAAGCACTTCGGTCCCAACAAGCGGACCCACGGACCACACCACGCAGAAGTTCATCGCTTCGAAGGAGTATGGCCTTTTCGAATAAATGCGCCAACTATAACTTCTTAGATCCCTATAACAAGTAAGAGTTTTACCAAATATAACTTGTCGTCAACCCATGAGTTACACCATTTTTAGGAAGGTGTATCTTCGTCTAAGGTGGTTCTTAAGCCACTCATGATTTAGTGAAGAGTCACGAGACTCATAACTCACCATGTAGTTTACCTCATTTAGCTAAAAACTTCACTTTTCTCATTTACCCTAAGTGATAGATTTATGTTTTTCCTCAGCGACGAAATTTTCTTTTCTTTTTGCATAAACCGTGTCAGGCATTTGAGCACGCAGAGGAAAAAAATGTAGCTACGAAGTTGGACAAAGTTCCTATATTTAGAAGGTTAATATGATCTTCACCGGGAAAAAAAAAAAGTAATAGTGATGAACGTTAAAACCACTCTCTCATAGCCAATAATCAATGTCATACAATTTTTTTTCTCTGTTATGAAACTCAATATGCTTTCATTTGCATTTCAATGATCTCCTTATGTTGTCTACCACTTCAAGTTAACTTCGATACCTCTGTCAACGTGAGAGTTATTAACTTTCTTTTCCTCAAATAATGAGCTCGAAATTTGATCATATAAGGACTTTGTTCTCCCCCCCGAAACATGTCATGTTTAATTATTTCATACGAAAGTTTGTTATTGTCATTCACTCAAAAAAACTGTAGAAACTTAAACGTGTAACTTCCGTAGATTTTGATCACCACTGGGTCCAACTCGCTTTCTAAAGTGCATGTTAAAAGTCAAATATAAGATATAAGAGTGAAGTTATCAGTGAACTCTAAGCAAGGAGAAAAAAAAGTAACACAAACAAAGTGTTCTGACATATTTTTTTGTAAATTGCATATAAATTTATAAACAAAATATTTGTATATGCATTTAAAAAAAAATATTTATAACATTTTTGTTCTATGGAAGATTGGAGTAGCGTGTCACTTCCGAGGAGAGCTCTAGCACAAAATATATCTTGGTGTGTACAAAACTCTGGCAACATTTTTTTATGGTAGGTTATTTTATATTTCTTTAGAGGAACCGAAATCGGGATTTATTTGTTTCTATGCTCGAAAAGATAAATATGATATTAAGTTCATAAAAAAATTATTGTAGTTGTAAAAGTGATATAGAAACATAGGTTTTCAAAAATGTTTTTCCACCACAAGTTTTAAGTCGATTGCTTAAGAGCATGGTAAAAGGTAAGTCTAAGACTGTAGAGATCGAACCTAATTGAACTCGGAGGTTGAAAACCTTCACTAGATAAACTATCATTTGTGATTTTTCTTACTCATAGGTTTGTTCATTGACCACCATTAAAAACTTTAATCATAATTTTTACCTTTTTACGTTTACTTTTTTATGTGTCAATATACTATAGAATACTATTTAATCAAATTTGTTAATATTATTTTCGGAAGAAGTATAACATATCAAACCACATTTAGAACAATCAGGACAACGATACAAATTTAAAAATAAAGAGGTCAATAAAAGTTACGAAAAAAAAAAAAAAAAAAAACAAAAGTACACATACATTCGTAATATGATCTTTAGATACAAACCATACAAGTTTTATAAAATTGTTTGTATTAGCAAAAAAAACGGTAACTTTAAAACGTCTGAAAAATAAAAATAATTATGATCATGTGATAATTAATCAATCAAAGAGGTAAAGCATTTATCCTGAATATCTTGACGTACTTAAGATAATGTTGAATTATCTTTCTAACATAATTATTTAGTCCGCCTGTTAAAAAAAAACATAAACAAGGAATATAATTTTGTGGTCATATAACGTATCATGTGATATTTGTGACATGTATCGTACAGACGCTTTTAACATATCAAAATTTTACCAACAAAGGCAGTAAGTAATTGAAACTCATTATACGATAAAGCACATGTCCGACTATTATTTTAAAAATGCGTCAAACATATTTGTTGAAACATCTTTCTGTTATATTGTACAAATTCACCATATTTTGCAGAAAAAAAAACATTGTTTAGTAAGTCTAAGGAATATCTACTCATGAAAATATAATCACTTTTCGTTCATTGATATAAAATATTTCAGACTTAATATTAAATAAAAAAACATTACCAATTAATGTTATGTAACTGAACATCAGGTGCATTCACCCTTCATACACTTGATCAAAGGTTAACAATATATTATTTTTTTATAATGCATTCACCGTTTTAAAGCAAGCCGAATAAGATCGAAGCTTTAAATGACGATGGTCGAGGGGGAGGGGCTCATGTCACCATCTGGATTGGACCATATCATCACAATTGGTTTGAAAGTTTATATTTTGGTAATGGATGAAAAGTGGACATGGTTTCCAGCATCAAGCCGCAGCCGAGTAATGACCTTCGTTATTCTGGGTAGAATTGTGACGTTCTTCTGTAGCCTTAAATTCATTTTTTGGGCAATGCATCATGCAGCTTTTTCAACATAAAAAAATGGGGTAACTACATATATATATATATATATATATATATATATATATATATATATATATATATATATAGAGAGAGAGAGAGAGAGAGAGAGAGAGAGAGAGACAGGGTTGCCAAGCCGGATGTACGGAGACCCTTACGCTGACCCCCGAACATTCGGGCGTTCGGGTCCCCGTACGGGGCCCGAACTTGAAGTTGTTCGGATCCCGCAAACAAATATTTTGGCACCCATATATATATATTTTTTCTGAAATATTTTTTATAAGTTCTTTGTGATGTAAGGCATCTGCGTCTTAATTTTGAAGTCATTCTGTGTATTCCAAAAAGAATGAAAAATTGGCAAAGATGGTGGTGTCAAAACTTGCTTGCCCACTCATTAATTTGTTTTTTGTCTCTTTTCACTTTTTGTTTTTTCTTTATTTCGGGGCGTGAAAAAATTTATTATTTTTTTAAACTTTATTTGTAAATTCTCCATTATCTAAGATACTCATATATAAATTTTCATGGCATTTGTGACATTCAAACAAAAATTAAAAATCACCAAAGATGACGGTGTCAAAAACGTGCTCACCCACTCAATAATTTCATTCTCGTTTTATTTTTTCTAATTTTCATTATTATTATATATTTTTAGTATTTGATTTTTATTTCAAATTCGGTAAAGAATTTGGATGTCACATTGCGGCAAATGTTGTTTACTTTATTCTTCTCCATAACATATATTTTGTTAGATTTTTTTACGTTTTTTTTTTTTTTTTTTTTTTTTGTCCGCAGTCGACCGAACGGCCAAACGCGTCGAGAGGGGGTGCCAAACGTTCGAGTGTTCGGGTTCAGGCGTTCGTCTTATCCCGAACGCCGGCAACCCTGTATATAAATATAAGAAGACTCTCCAGTTCTTACTGAGAGGGGTGAAATGAGAAGCCCCTCTAAGTCGAAACTGATGTGCTCGGTCTATCTATTGGTAGGTAGCTGCACCTTTTGGAAACCGACGTCAACGTCCCACTAAGAACAAGTTGAAGCACAGTAATAAAACAATGATATAAAAGTTTTAATTGTGAGGTAGAAGTCGGACCTCTTCACCCATTATCTAGGAGGCAAAAATGACCATTCAACCAACCCTCTTTTGATCACCTCTAAGAAGCTATCTTTTGACCCTCTTATTTTGTGTCCTCATGCCCAAACCACAAAATTGGAACTATGGACCCTGTTTGACGGGGGAAGGGGACTGGGAAATGCATGAGTGGTCTCAAGGGAATTGTAGGATCTATTGTGCATCATTCCTGAAAGCAAATTATGTAATTTCTAATGATTTCCTCCTCATTGTCTAATGTCGCCCCCTACCAAACAACTTTCTTTATTTTACCTCTCTGTTTCCCTTCAAGCTAGACAGTCTTTAGGTTTTGTATGTGTTTAGTTATGTTTTGTTTTTTGAATAAATGTTGGATTTTTATCTTCATGAACTCTCATTATCTCGTGATGTCCATCTATATTTGGGTCTTGATGTTTTTTGTCAATTTAGGGTCGTCAAGCGTGAGTCCTTCTCATTCATGAGTGCACCTTTTGCACCGAATGTAAAAGAGTATGATTTTTCTTGCAATAATGAATAAATTATGGGTGAGTTTGTCGTGTGTATCAATCTTCCGTACTTTCAAAACGATGGATTTCCATCCCCAAGACCATCTTACTTCATTCGCAAGGGAGTTTCATATTTTGTCCCACCATCTCCATAGCCACATAGAACTACTTGAGAACATTGAAGAAAAATGTGTTCAATTGTTTGCATAATGGTTGGACATTTTTTTTTTTATCTAGTGTTGTTTTTTCAATTGTTCGATCATTGGTGGGGAGACATGTGTGTTTTATTTGCCACTGTATTGAGGCTACTTTAACAAGCTTAGTTTTTTTTTTTTTTTAACCACTTGATGTTTCTTAAATCATCTTCGTTGATAATAAGATGCTTCATCCACCTATTGTTCACTTTGTCAACGAGGTTCAATTTAGGTATAAGCATTTTATAGGTTGATTTAACTGTGAGAGAATGGAGGTTTCTAGTCTAGTTTCTTTTCCTTTAAACTTGTGACCCTCATTTCGAACTAGTAAGATCCAATGGCAGATGAGATATATAGAGTTTTGTGGGTGAAAAGTCATTAAACCATTTTTAATTTGTAGGACTCTGATTCTGAAAATTTTATCAACGTTCACTCATTTGTCTTTATTTTGAGCATCGGGACATAAATTGTAGTCCTATGAGAGGATCAGAATATCTTCATTAGATTTTGTATAAAGGGCATTACCTACTATTTCTTTGTTATCTTTAACTGTCACCCATTCATTGATTCTTATTGTTGGGTCTTTTCTAAAGATCTTGGTCTATTTTAGAGGCATGAGATGAATTATTATTTCCAAAGCACTATGTGCAAGACACAATTTACAATTGCACTTAGGGCATCCAACCTGGCCAGAAAGTTTAGTTGTATACATTGTCTGAGCTGCAATTGCAAACTGTATCTTGACACATAGTGCAATTATAACTCGTTCTTGTGACTCCCGTATAGTCCCCCCCCCAAAAAAAAAAAAAAATTGAGGGAGGCGATCAGTCACAAGATCACAAGTTTTCCAGCCTACCATGGACTATTTGTGGTGGAACTTTTCACACAGTCAGGCTTTATATCGTTGGGGAGACCCTAAAAGTGACTAGCAGATTTTCAACCACCAATACGTTTCCCCCCTTGAAAAACAAATATGCATCTTGTTTACAACTGTTGTCGGTATCATACAGAAATGGCTAGCGGCACCAACCAAAAGCCGGTCTGTGTGGACTTTTTTTTTTCGCGTGCAGGACGAATTTAAACTCGAGATCAGTAGTTGAGCGAGGTACAAGCTACCTTCCAAGACACGCGAACTTGCGACTGGGGCAACATAAAATGTTTTGAGAATTAAATAATCATTCTGTAGTAAAATTACATTCTAAGTTTAAAATTTTCATTTCATCTTTAAAAATGTCATTCCAGTTCTAAAAATTTTCGCCTTACTTAAAAACTTTTATTCCAACAACGGGGTATCCTTTCTCATTTGAATTGCGTTCTAGAGATAGAATGAAAGTCTGGATGAGTTAATGAATATTTTAATTGGACTGTCATTCTATGTAAGAATTTTCGATGATGAACTGAAAATATTCATGATCCAATCTAAAATATAAAAAATGAATCTGAAGGATTTTCGGTCATTATCCCATCTAAATTATCAAATATTTATTGTAGCAGAACGAAAGTTTAATTAAAACATTTCACAGACTCGTTCAGACTTTCATTCCATCTTGAACAAATATATGTAGTTGTAAGGGAAAACTCATATTTAGACGGGAACTTATCAAATAAAACTGGAAATTTTAAAATTGGATGAACATTGGAATGATAATTTATAAATATGAAGATTTTTTTTTATGGAATATTTTTTTCAACTTTAATTTCTAGTGGAAATTTTTCTGTTGGACTTTTCAAAGTGGCTTGTTGCGTTTACTACTAATGCAGGGCTGAATAAAAAAAAAAAAAAAACACACAAACCGATAAGAGTCATTTTCTGCTTTGCCTCTCAAAGATGCCATTTTTGTCCGATGTCCCTTGAACATTGAGAATTTGGCAAATGTCATTGTGACAGCCGTCAAAATTAGGCAGACATACATAGCATTCATTGGTCCAAACACCTTTTTCATATGGCTCCAGACAGGTGTTAGTTCAACTCTTTCATATTTGCACAAAAAACTCATTACCACCAAATGGAAAGGATGTCCGTTTTTATCAACATTGTCCATATTCGAATAATTTTGATTGTTGTCAGAAGGCCGAATCTTTGAGGCGCATCCGACAAACTTATGTCCTTACATAAGGTTTGTTATCTGAAGATTTTCAACTATCTTTTCCTGCACCCTCACCCCTTTTTGTTCTACCTCATTGCATACTACTCAAGATCATTATCTATTCTCACCTTGGCCAAACAAGGGACACATGCAACAAACACATTCGCCACTACTAAGCAGAGCAACCCACACATTCCTATCTGATGAACGTTGTCATACAGACAATTTAGAGGTTTGGCATAATTATTTTTTCTTACAAGCTCTGTGCGTGGGTCATTTTGCTCCTCCAGTGGCCGTGTCCATGTCAACGGTCTTGCAATACCGAACCACAAGGGCGAGGTCCCACCTGGACATATTAAAAGAGATAACCCTAAATAATTTATGAGTTTCATTATTGGGGTCGGCTCCACAACAGTTGGTGTTGTTATACTTACAAAGCGCTGTCGGGCGCGGCGGTCCCACACCCAGACGTAAAGTAAATTTTTGGTGTTGAACCTCACGGTCGTATCACGCAGGAGTTTTATAAGAGTTTCAGCTAAGACCAACTCCGACCGTGCGCGCCAGCTATATCTCTCGCGGCTCCCTGCGACAGGACAAAGATCCCGCGAGGTGCAACTCACCTTCACCTGCAGGAGTTGTCACCATCCCTTAGGTGGGCATATCCCTGCTGAGCTACTGACTCACGTGCGAAGGCTTTTACTTGCAATCGCAGAGGTAAGCCAGCCGAGGGCGTTTACTCGATCGCCGTAGCATAGGCATACGAGAGGTTGAACGCCTAAGACTGACCTGTATATACGTCGAGCATCGGGGCGCTGATCTCCCGGACCGACTTACAAATCAGGTCGACTCGACTGACGAACATTTGCGCATACTACGCTTTGCCTAGAAATAGTTTCTATAGGTATGACTTATAGCCTATCCCGTTTTCAAAGCAGGATCCTTCTCAGTACTTAAATTATCAGGCGTTGCGCATAAGACACATGCTCATCCTACCTAGTGATTAAGTCAATTCGGCATATCTCTTTATGCAAACCTTTGACAATAGCATACATACATGTGAAGTGAGATAAGGCTGAGTAATTAGGCGAGGAGATGTCACATACACATAACACATTCATATAAACAGTCTGAATTCATCTAGAGAAACATAGATCTTTGACCTTTCAAACATAAACAGATGAAATGATCAGGAACTGAATAAGGCTCATAGCCTTAGTAATAACCCTAATCTTCCTAACATCATGGAAAGGCATAAGATTGGGTACTCAAACCAATCGCGCACTGACAAGATATCTGGATCAAGGTCCAGAATAGCATAAGTTTCTCAGTGAGTTGTTGTGAATAACATGTGGTTGGCCGTTTTACTGACCTGTAGACAAGAGTCAATCACATTACACAATTCTAGCAGAGTCAACCATTCATTCACTTTCACACACATCACGCTTACGCTTCCAACCTTTTCAACCAGACATTCCTTTTTCGTCTTAGTCATTCAAGGACCTCTTTTGACTAAACACAGACCATTTTTGTCAATGACCCGAAATAGAAATGTCATTTCACACACATTCACTTTCACACACATCACGCTTACGCTTCCAACCTTTTCAACCAGACATTCCCCTTTCGACTTAGTCATTTAAGAACCTCTTTTGACCAAACACAGACCATTTTTGTCAATGACCCGAAACAGAAATGCCATTTAGTGCAAAGGTTGATGCAAAGTGTGGGTGTAGAGGGTGAGTGAGGGTTGAGTTGGCGAACCAACCTGTTACCATAAGGCAACAGCATGTAGTCTTGTATAGACTCATAATGAGTCTTCTTGATCAGGATGACCTGCAATCACACACATGTCAACAATGTCTCAACACCTCTTCGTCGTTGACATACCCTATCTGAAATTCATTATAGTGAACTTCATTTTAATTGAAAATAATATTACATCGACATAACTCCCTCTAGGCAGCCTCTCTAACCTCTTATCAGATCAGCTTCTAGAGATAGTCGTCTGTAAGAAGAGAAGTATAAACCTAGCATCGCCAAAACTTTCCCTTCAGACATACATAGATAAAATATTATTCATCTTATATGGAGTAGAATCATAAGATCGACATCAGTCAATAGGTTAAGGTAGCAGGACATGTCACTCGAGGTCACATTCCTTCTACCTCCACCTCAGCAGAATCAGGAAGTGGTCTTGTTAGTAATGGATCAATCTCTTTTCAGAGCTTTCACCATTCTCTGTCTATCGAGAAGATCAATAATAGTATGGTAAACCATTCGAGATCTACTCATCTTCCCTGGCGTCCCTTTTGAGATAGGGCATGCCTTGAGGGCCTTGCTCCTCCTATTTATTGTTTTGCAATAGATCAGGTCAAATGGTGATAAGGCAGGCTTCTCGGAGCCTCGCTCACTCTTATCGCTTAGTATATATTATTACTATAGAGATAAGGCAGGCTTCTCGGAGTCTCGCTTGCTCTTATCACCTAGTATTTTTTATTATTAGGGCGACAAGGCAAGCTTCTTAGAGCCTCGCTCCTCTTATCGCCTAGTATATATTATTGCGGTGATAAGGCAGGCTTCTTGGAGCCTCTCTCCTCTTATCACCTAGTATATATTATTAATATGGCGATAATGCAGGCTTCTTAGAGCCTTGCTCCTCTTATTGCCTAGTATATATTATTGTGGTGATAAGGCAGGCTTCTCGGAGCCTCGCTCTTCTTATTACCTAATATATATTAATATGGCGATAAGGCAGGCTT
>BFEA01000105.1:2943072-2964172 GCA_003427395.1 Chara braunii | reverse complement strand
TCACCTAGTATATATTATTAATATGGCGATAAGGCAGGCTTCTTAGAGCCTCGATCCTCTTATCGCCTAGTATATATTATTGTGGTGATAAGGCAGGCTTCTCGGAGCCTCGCTCCTCTTATCACCTAATATATATTATTAATATGGCCATAAGGCAGGCTTCTTAGAGTCTCGCTCCTCTTATCGCCTAGTATATATTATTGTGGTAATAAGGCAGGCTTCTCGGAGCCTCGCTCACTCTTATCACCTAGCTAGTTTATTCCCTTCGAAGAAACCTTGTGTCTTAGCGTCACCGTGACTGCGTCACAGTGTCTGCGTATGTCATTGTGCACTGTGTATCACATCGCAATGTGTATCGGTGTGCGTCAATGTGCACTGCGTGTCACCGTGTTTGTTTCGTTTGTGTGATTGTCACAGTGTCTGTGCTCGTCACTGTGCACTTATGTGTCACCGTGTAACTGTGTGTATGAGACTGTGTGACCATACATCTGCGTCACAGTGTATTTGACACTGAGTCTGTGTGTGTTTCATCGTGCCTGTCATCATGATCGTGTGTGTGTCACAATGTTTACATGTCACAGTGTGACTATCATTGTGTTGCTGTGGATGTCACAGTCTGTGTCAATGTGCACCGCCCGTGCATCTGTATAACTTGTATCTGTGTGGTTGATTGTGTGTGTATCAGTGACCATGTGTGTTCACATGTGTTCACAGTATTTATGTGTGCGTGACTATGTATGTCATTGTGCCTGTGCGTCACAGCGTGTGACACCGTGTCCGTCATAGTGTCCGTGTCACTTGCGTATGTGTCACCGCATGACCGTGTGTGTGTCACTTGTATATGTGTCACCGCGTGACCGTGTGCGTGTCACTTGTGTATGTGTCACCGCGTGACCGTGTGCGTGTTTCATTATGGATGCATGTTGGACATAGTGTGACTGTGTGTCATTGTGTGACTATGCATCACGGTGTGATCGTGTATCTGAGTCACTATCTTCGTGACACTGTGTCTGTATCGTGCGACACCGTGTACGTATGTGGCTGTATATTTTGTGTCACAATGTATGTGACCCTGAGTCTGTGTGTGCGACTCTGTGTATGTGTCACAGTGTCTGTATCATCGTGACTTTGCGTGTGTCACAGTGTTTTCACTATGTATGTGTGTCACTTGTATCTCTGTATTCACCGTGTATGTATATGTGTGTCATTGTTTTCCCTCTGGGTTTGTATCTGTGTGTGTCACTTTGTCACTTGTGTACGTGTCACTATGTGACTGTGCGACTGTGTTTTTGTGTTTCCGTGTGTAAGTGTCACTGTGTGCGTATCACTGTGTCTGTGTGTGTTGTCACTTTGGATGTCACAGTGTGCAACTGTGTATGTCACAGTGGGACTGTCACCGTATGACTGTGTGTCTGTGTCATTGGTTTTCCGTCACCATCTGTGTCACTGTGTAATTTGTCACTGGGGGACTGCCGCCGTGTAACTGTGTGTGTATTTGTGTCACTGTGTATGTGACAGTGTCCGTGTCACCATGTATGCCACAGTGTCCGTGTCGCCACGTATGTCACAGTGCAGTTGTGTGGGTGTGTATCACTGTATGCGTGTGTGACTACGTCACTGTATGTGTGACTATGTCACTGTGTGTGTGACTATGTCACTGTGTGTGTGACTGTGTCTGTGTGTGTTGTCACTTTGGATGTCATAGAGTGTAACTATGTATGTCACAGTGGGACTGTCACCATATGACTGTGTGTCTGTGTCATTGCCGCAGTGTCTGTGCGTCTGTGCACTGTGTTTCACTTACTGTTTCGTTGTGCACTGCGCGTCACCGAGCATTATGTGTCTGTCTGTGTACACGCAGTTGTCTGTGTATGTGCGTTTCACTGCCTGTTTTACTGTCACAGTATCATTGTCTGTTTCCACCGTATGTCGCTGTATGTGTGTGTTTCACTATGACCGTGTGTGTCACGGTATCTGTCACCTTGACAGTGTGTGTGTCTCACTGTCTGTTTGTTTTCCTGGTGTGTCTGTTTTCCGGTATGTATGTTGTCCCGGTATGTCTGTTTGCCCGGTATGTCCGTTTCTCTGCCGTTTGCTATCTATTTGTCTGTTCGTCAGTCTTAGGTCTGTGTAGATGTAGGGGTTTGAACTGTAGATCTGCTAAGTAGGGGTTACAACTGTGCAGAGGTCGAAACCGTTAGGATAGAGGTCTGTAGGCGAGTCGGCAGTGCGACCTCTTTCAATCAGCGGCACCAGTCTCAGTCTCATTGGGTCCAGTCGAGCAAGTACCGTGTGGGACTGTGTGAACCAAGGCCTGGTGGAAAGGGTCAGACTGACGAGCTACAGAAGTATGAATCAAGAGGCAGCGCCAACCATTGATTCATTCGTTGCGTAAGCTATGCGGCAGCGCTGCTACAGCGTCTTGTGCGAAGCGGTCTGCAGGTTGCCCGAAGTTGAAGTGGTCGTGACAGAGGCAGAGTGTAGCATGTGTGTGTGGGTGTTTGTGTACACAGTATCGCGTGTGGGATATCCAGGGTGATCCAGTATGTGCGAACAGAGAGTTGTTGGTCGCTGCGTCGCCATAGCCAATGAAGTGAACTTGTATCTGAACTGTGTTCTCGGCTACCGTATCTCTGAATTTGAGTGGGCGACTGTCGCCGGTTTGCTGCGCACAAGTTTGTATGCATGAGAAGTGTGAATGAAAACAAGTCTAATTTTCATTAATAATAATAATAATAATAATAATAATAATAATAATAATAATAATAATAATAATAATAAACAAGGAAGATGAGCAATAGCAAACTTCAGCAATCAAACAGCATCATATACACAAAGACCAGATAGTCGTGACTTCGAACCAGCAGCAGAATTGCAACATAGTTCCACGAAATAAGAGCACACCAAAAACTCATTATTGACAATGTCGAAACAGTCTCATCATCATCATCGAAGAACCATTGTTGATATCCTATCTGGCGCTCGATGCCCAGACTACATATGGCAGATCCTATCTAGCCTATACTACGACGCCGTTGATGACATCAACAGCTTCCCACATACGAGCAGATCTCGGCCAATGCCGCACACGTCAAGCACCAGGTATGTAACTTGTACCACTCACAACCTCGTTCCCCAACAGACAGATGCCACTTGCACCCAAGAACCATGCATCTAATAATAATAATAATAATAATAATAATAATAATAATAATAATAATAATAATAAGGATAGTAAGAAAGATGAGCTATAGCCAACTTCAGCAATCAAACAGCACCATATACACAAGACCAGATAGTCGTGACCTCGAACCAACAACAGAATTGCATCACGAGTTTCACCAAATAAGAAGACACCAAGAGTTTATAATTGACAATGCTGATATAGTCTCGTCATCATCAAGGAAGAACCATAGTTGATATCCTATCTGGCGCTCGGCGCCCAGACTACATATGGCAGATCCTATCTAGCCTATACTATGACGTTACTGATAACGTCAACAGCTCCCCAAGTACGAGCAGATCTCGGCCAATGTTGTTTGCGTCAAGCACCAGGTATGTCTCTCGCCTCACTCACAACCTCGTTCCCCAAAACACAGATGCCACATGCACCCAAGATCACCATGTGCCCCTCTCTTTCTGTTTCTTTTCCTCTCTCTCTCTTCCCTCTCTCTCTCTCTCACAGTCACATAACGGCCAGCTTGGCACAATCCCCGCGCGTACACAGACTAAGAGAAGGGGATCAAACGAAGAAGAGAATGTCATCATCACCAAGTCTTGGGTACAGATCCCAAATGACCCCTCGTCCAATGTCTCAATCCCAATGTTGAGTCTGAATCCAAATGTCGTCAAGTCCCAAAGTCACAAATCTCTCTCTCTCTCTCTCACACACACACACACACACACACACACACACACACACACACACACAAACACACACATACACACACACATACATGCAGTAATGTATATTTTCATGGTCTAGCCGTAGATATATTCAATTTTGCTCATCCCATCGATGGAAGTGTAGTGAGATTAGCCACACTTCCCGTTGTCGTTGCGAATCGGATGCAAGTGACATCCTTCGCAGTTCAACACGATCCGGCCCGATGTGCAGCATACCGAGAGGAACACGACCGGCATCAACGCGCAATCGACTAGTCAGGTGATGTTGGATCCGCCCTCACGATGTCGCCGGCGGACATATCACACCTCTGACAGACTCCATCCCTTTGTACTTTGTAAGCGGCGGATGCGGCCAGGTGAGTATCCATCTCCTCTCCTCTCTTCTTCTTCCTAGTCTTCTTCTTCCTAGTCTTTTTCTTCTTCTTCTTCTTCTTCTTCTTCTTCTCCTCTTCTTCTTCCTTCTGCGCGCACTTAGCCTCCTCCTTCGCACGCCTGTCCATTTGCTCTATCTGCACGCTCTTTCTCTCTTACTCAGACGCATTCACACTCATTTCCCCGTACACATATGCACACACTTAGGCATGTATACAACAATGTATTGTTTCACATTTTCACGGTAGGTTCATTCAATTTCGTCTATCCTATCGACGAAAGTATCGTGAGGCCAGTTGCGGGGTTGGAGACCTACCTGTTGCTCTCTTTCTTCGTCGTCGTCGTCGTCTGCTCGACGCCCCCCTGATTATTCACGATGATCCGTCTCGGTGTCCAGCATACCACGACCACAGCACGGGGCACGACGGACACAAGCTTGTTTCCCATCAGACGAGCCAGGCGGTCGTCAGGTAAGTCGCCCTTCGTCTCTCTCCTTCTCCCCCCCCTTCTTCTTCTTCTTCCTCCTTTACAATGTCAACTATCCTCCCCGTTGCCATCGCCTACGGTCGCGCATCTTCTTCTCGCACTCACCTCGCGCCCATCTCCTTCTTGCTCTGCTCTTGCGTGCCCTGCCTCCCTTGCGATCCATGCACCACGCTGTCTTCTTCGTCTTACTAGCGTGGTCATTCTTCTTCTAACCTACAACTCTATCTCCCCGCTGCTATCTGTCGTTTCTCGTGATACTCCCCTCTCTCTTCCTCCTTTTCTTCTCCTTCTTCTCCTTCTTCTTCTTCTTCTTCTTTCATCGTGCGCCTTCTTTCTCACCATCTCCTTCTACTTCTTCTTTTTTGCGCGACCAGCTTCTCCCTCTCCTCGCTCTTCGCTGGTTAGTTCCTGCGCG
Source organism: Chara braunii (assembly GCA_003427395.1). Classification (NCBI taxonomy): domain Eukaryota; kingdom Viridiplantae; phylum Streptophyta; class Charophyceae; order Charales; family Characeae; genus Chara; species Chara braunii. The sequence continues at coordinate 2,958,993 of BFEA01000105.1, read as the reverse complement.
CTGTGCTCCGTTCCCCCGCGAGAATGATCTTCTTCATGCCGCAGGTAGACCCTGCTTAGTCGAGGTCGTGGCGGGATCGAAATTCTTCCCGGGATCGAATTTGCCCGATATTCAGGGCAAATACAATCAGGTAAGAGATTTGGTCATGCTGAAAGAAAAAAAAAGAAAATTAACTCAACAATAATAAAATAGAATAAAATAGGAAATTCAAAAAAAAGAAAAGAACAAAATCTAAGGATCTAACTAAAAACTACCAAAAACTGCTAAATGTCGAGCCCCTACTACAGTCGGTTCCAACTGACCAACCCACTTCAACTAAATCTACTGCTAAGGTCGCAGGTTCAAGTCCCAGTTGGCCGAAACCCGGCCAAAATAGAGTTGAGTTCCCCGTCAAAAGGGAGCTAGTTCGAAGGGCGGTAGGCCTCGATTCCTATATCCCCTACGTAATAAACAACACCTAAACCTACCGAGCTAGCTCCCAATTCGAGTAGAAGGGGAGCAACTCAATATGTATGTAGTAGTGGAGTAAGGCTCAGTCCGCCTAGTGGCCCGCGTCCGTTTTCCAAGTCTGCGCATGTGCACACCTACCGGCCTACATGCCTGTCCACATGCCTGTCGGCTTGAGTGTGCGTACGACCCGCAAGGGCATTTGTTTAATAGGAAGGCCCGTCGAGCCGGTACTTAGTTGTGGCCACGCCATTTGAGGGTCACGGCGGGGAAAACACTCGAGTGGCGAGGAAAGAAGAGGTCCGCGGCAGCTAAGAGCCGCGGAAAATACTCAAGTAACAGGTAGGTCGGTACCATACTAAGGTAGACGTGTCGAGTACCCGACGCCGAGTAGAAGTAGACTAGAGTTGACATGTACCAGGTCAAGTTTAAGTGAGTATCGTAGATTTACCTGACACATCAATTACCCAATCAACCCCTCGACTTTTCGGTCCGAGGGTATTACTACTAATTTTAACCACCACAACGCGCGTCATGACAACGCTCGCACACTCTCGAAATTTTCTCACCGATTTCACCCCGGCCTCAATGGTCGAGGAAATTGTTTTCAAGTGTCGCGCGAAAACGAGCACACATTTGTTTTCATCCCAGTCTGGCTCCGACATGGTAGCCGACGCTGTCACCGTGTCGAATGTAAAAGCATGGCCAAATATTGGTCTAACATCGCAACACCAAAACAATAAATAGTGGTTCCAACCATGCACTGTTGCAATGTGATCTGACACGTTCTACAGGCTCACCTATTTTGAACTACGGATGCCTACGAACCTCATTTTCCAGGGGTGCATGATTTCGACCGCCCTTGGAATGCTGAGTTCCCATGCAGCAAGGACGACAATCTTTTTGGTCCACTTCAACAAGCCTTTCCTCAAAGTCGTTTTTATCAATTCAACTTATAGGTAGTAGGGCAGGCTGTGACGCACTTGGTTTGCCAGATAAGCCATTTTTTGCGTTTCTTCGATTTGTTTTGATCTTTGCGGTGGTGTTTGTTTGCCATCTTCAATGTCAAGCTTCTCTCAAGTTTTGAGAGTTTTTTGTTGGTTTCTGCCCTGTCCTTGCCACTTGTGTAGGATAGAGATAATTTTCCTGAATTTTTCACATTTTTTAATATTTTTTCTTCGCGCCTTAATGCGTGTGTGTAGTATTTTTTAATTCTATTTGAAATTGCATGTGCACTTTTGCGCTTCGGAATTCAATTACTGACCAATTTTTCTCTAACAGTTTGTGTGATTAACTTCTATCGCCTTCACGTGCTCATACTTTTTGAAATTTTGCTCCCGCCTACATGTTGTCTCCCCTTGTTTACGCATCATGCCTTTGTGAGCACACAGTACTCTGCCTTTCCAATGTCCCCCTTGGACTCTCAGTGTTTAACATATACTCCTCCTATCTCTCTCTATCGCTTCTCTTCTCCTTGCGCCATCCATCCTTTTTTTTGTAAGAACCTTGTTGTAGTTTGTTTCTCTCTTTTATCGTCATTGGTTCGATGATGATGCACGTGGCTATCTTCCCTACACAACACTACACTTATACATATGCACAAACCGTCTCTACCACTCACACCCCTTTCCCCTTCTCTACATTTCCCTTGCATACCTGCAGTCTCCCCCCTGTGTGCAACTATAAATCCCACAGGTGCAATTCCCCCTCTCTCTTTCTTTTTGACACATGTAGCCAGATCGGGTTGGTTGGCTATGGTCTTGTTAATGTTTGGTCAGCGATGCGAAAAATCTCAAAATGTCGTTTGTGATTGAGCGAAGTTGCCTAGTTTTTGCAATGTACCGTGGGGTTTGTGTGAGTCCAAAATGTTGTGTGTGATTGAGTGAGTTTGATGATGGTGCATGTCTAATGTAGAGTGAGGCTACGTGCCCCATACAACGTTTAGGCTATGCATCATGCACGGACCGTCTCTACCACTCATACTACTTTCCCCTTCTCTGCATCTCCCTTGCATACCTTCAATCTCCCCCCTGTATGCAACTATAAATCCCACAAGCGTGATCCCCTTTTGTTTTTTTTAACACAAGCAGCCAGATGAGGTTGGTTGACAATGGTCTTGGTTGGTCAATGAGTCAGAAAGTCCCAACATGTTGATCGTGATTTAGCGAAGTTGTCTAGCCCTTGTAATGTAGCACAAGGTTTGTGATGTTGTGCAGTAACTCGATCGGCAGGGTGACGATCGCTAGAATATCTGGATCCCGATAATGGTGGGATTGGTTGGTCCTCAACAATGAGCAAAGTGGCAGAGAGCGAGGTAACTCACGTTTTTTCTTCGTTGTTGTTTTTTTTGACAAAAGTATATAGTTTATTTGACTCGAATCTTTGTTTTTGACTTGTCAGGATTGTGACACATGAAACTAAGTATGTATGACAATGAGTATTAAAATCAGTCTTGATGATGATCAATGTGGCTTCTCGACTAAAGTTTTACCTTTGTCTTTTTTGTGGTTGATAATAGTATGATATATGGTTTTAAAGCGTTTACGAAATTGTATGAATCCATTGCGTGCATTAATTACATTTTAATTAATTTTCTTTGTCCAGCGCATAAAACGACATTTAGTAAAATATATTTAATGAATTATACAAAAATATTTTTTATCTTTAGCAAAGATCTTTGTTATTGACTTCTCATTATTGTGGACAACATTCAGTAAAATATATTTAATGACTTACACAAAATAGTTTTTATCTTTAGCAAAGATCTTTGCTATTGACTTCTCGTTATTGTGGTGCGTGAAAATACATAATGCCTGAATAAATCTGGTTGGATGCTGATAAATATGGTTTCCCTACTAAAGTCTTATCTTTAGCAAAGATCTCTTTTGTGGATAATAGTATGATGTATGGTCTTAGAGCGCTTATAGCATTGTATGAATCTTTTGCATGCACACATGCTGTTATAATTATATTTTTTTGCCTAGCATACCAAATAACATTGGATTAAAAATATTTACTTATTCACAATAGTTTCTCTTATAAACTTTGCGTACTTTATCTCATTAAGCAAGTCCCCGATTTATTCATTCATGTTTTTCCGTATAGTAAACAACGAAGGAGTGTATGCGAGTAAGACATAAACGAAGTCACCACACAAATTTGGAAACTATATTTATTTTTTAATAAATTTCAGTGCTCAGAACTCGTTGAATTGAGCTTTCTGACTGTTCTTTTTTTTTTTCCTCATAACTTCATTTGTTTGTCGTACTATAAGTTTAAAGATATTTTGTAAACCACAATGGAGATTTTACGAACATATATACTTTGTTCATAATATTGACACAAGGATTATCATTATCACCATAAGTGTTTAATCATACATCCCCATAAAAATTAGGAAACTCGTAATGCAAGACTCACCCACAACTTCCTGCTTTAAAATCTATAATATCTCGAGATACATAAGTGCACAATTGTTAATGTTTTTGACACAACGCATACATCCATAATATTTCGTCTTGGCAAGCAGATGCGTTGACAATAAAATAGTTATTCATAAATAATTTTACATTTTTTACACCTCATTATCAATTTTTCTTGTAAATATATAGTTTTTGATTGATGTCTACATACAGGTCAAAAATTGTCGTCACCTTTCCTCCTTCTTTCCCTTGAGGAAACTCATTCTGCAATAATTGCATGAAAATTTTAATCCCAATTTATAACCCTACCCCCATTTTTCCAAAAAATTATGGTACACTCGTTTTCTGACACTTTTTCATGCCTATAAGTTTTTCAAAGCAGAAAGCGATGTTGGGCACGAGGTTAAAATCGTCATAATATTATGATACTTCCATCATTACTAACCTTGCTATTATGTATGACAATTTTTTTTACTAACCAAATTATTACATACCATCATTATGTTACATGAGGAAACCATAAAATCTTCGATGATTATGCAGTGGGCTTTTTACTCTTTCATGATAAGATTGGTCACTCCTCACGAAGACCTTTGTCTAACTAAAACTATCACTTTCTACTCTAATCATGATATGATTATGATGCACGTCCATATGGGAAGGGGTAGAGTAATCTATACAGTCCCTATACTCTCTGATCGTCAAGTCTACCTAACGTACGTTGAGACCTAAAGTTATCATGAAAGACAGAGTATGAGTTGCTTGGATGCGCTAACTAAATGTTTAGTACCATTAAGGTAAAACCAGTTGAGATTGTTTCCTTGCAATGACAAAGTGACCTTTATTTACCCACAAATGAAGCGACTGGAAATACATTGCAAAACCATTGTGTAAAATTGTTGATTTTGTTCGTTACATTTCCAGTTCGAAACAACCTTAAAATAATTGAATACATTTTTTTATAATGCCCTACATCAGTTTTGCTATGGTGTTGGTGAGACCGAATGTAAAATTAATTCGACACTTCACATTCGTAATTACAGGATTCGAAAACCTTGCTATGCGAGTCATGGTACACTTATCAAATAGAACGTTTCACAAAAAAAACATAATAACATATTTTGTGGTTGCACATAGGAGATGAAAAAAAATTATTTTGGTGGACTTTAATTCACTAATTCTATTGAACAAGAAACACAAACTGACACCGCTAGACAATAAGAAAATATTAAAGAAATAATCAAATTTTTTACTTCACGAACTGAGATCCAACAAACATAAACATCTTTTGTCGTTGCTAACTAGGGGGAATACAAGAAGGGAAGATCGAAAAAGTTCATTGGCGAGGGGCACAAAGAATGGTTAACTGAAACCTCGATGGGATTATTTTCTGGTTTTGCATGAGTGAAAACAACTAACTCTTCTATTCCAATCCGTCCTTCCTCTAAGTTCCCTGACTTGTTCCCCTCTTCTTCCCTTAGTTTTGTACCTCACAACTATTTTGGTCTTGAGCAAATTATTGACGATATTTATTGTTGTAATTTTTGTTATCGGTAAATATTTTAGGACCTTCATTTGAGTCATTGCAGGAGTGTTAGATCTTCATGTTTTAATTTTGGAGCATGATGGCTTAGATGAAGAGATGCAATTTATAGTCGCATGGACTCCGATCTCCACGTTTTTTCAATTTGGTCAACAAAAGAATCTTTATTATGTTATTTTGGGTCATTGAATCCGGTTTGAAATAAATGTTCCTCCCCGCAAATAGATGTGGTGGTCAACAATCATTTTACTATGGAACGATGTTTTTATCACCCTCCCTAATAGGATTATTTCGACCTTAAAAAAAAAGAAGTTGATGCATGTCTCAAGAATATGCCTATTACTCATGAACTGCTAGTTAGTCTGGCCAAAGTTTCTAAGAATATGTTACTGAAATATGGAAAGAGAAGGACGACTATAACATAAAGAAAAATCAAAACTAAAAGGTCATGATGGTTAATAATCCTTCCATTAATTCAATTTTTCAAAAAAAACTGATATTGTATATATTGGGAGAGGAGGCTGAAATGAATCACTATGATTCTGTGTATTATACCAAATCGAAAAGAAAGGGTTGAAAAATAAGAACAGGGATGTAGAGGACGTTAGGATGAGGAAGAATGTTTTACTCCCGCTTATCATTTTCAATTTTATTTGTTTGTCCAATTTTCAGGCTATTTGATTAGGTTACCCTTTTTTTCAAATACGAAGTGATACAGGTTATCGCTAATGTAGAATGACTCGCGAGTATACACCAAGATTCTTGTAAGAAAGAGGGTGGTAGGAGTATAAAGAACGTTAAAACATTTTAGTGGTTCTTATCATGAAGATATCAGAGGAGAAGAGAGTTTACGAGGTTACGATTGATCTGCAACAACCACGAAGTAGATTTACTTAAGTCTCAATGAAAAATTAAACTAAGATCTTTTTTGCATAGATCGAAGTACTTATTTAAAAATTTGGTATAAATTGCTTAATAAGAAAGTCTTTATAGCTTCAATCATGAAAATGAATATATTTGACTTCACGGGTAGGGTGGGATGGCTATACGTTATTAGTGATTCTTCTACCATTATCAATCAAAAGAAAAAGCGAGATAGAATTAAAAAATCGATGCTGATAGATTATGCTACTCGATCTTTATACATCACTGAACGGGTGAAGATTTTTCTATATTTATACATGCGGCGTGGTCTTTCGTCTAACGATGTGTGAAAAACAACTCAATGGTTTTTCTGGTTACATCACGCAAAGGCTTCACGGGTAGGGTGGGATGACTATACGTTATTAGTGATTCTTCTACCATTATCAATCAAAAGAAAAAGCGAGATAGAATTAAGAAATCGATGCTGATAGATTATGCTACTCGATCTTTATACATCACTGAACGGGTGAATATTTTTCTATATTTATACATGCGGCGTGGTCTTTCGTCTAACGATGTGTGAAAAACAACTCAATGGTTTTTCTGGTTACATCACGCAAAGGCAAAATGTCATATATGGAAAAAAAAAACCATAACGGTTGCTCTTCTTTTCAAATACAAGGTGATATAGGTTATCGCTAATATAAAATGACTCGCGAGTATACACCAAGATTCTTGGAAGAGAAAGGGTGTTAGGGGTATAAAGATCTTGAAAACGTTTTAGTGGTTCCAATCATGGAGATGTCAGAGGAGAAGTGAGTTTGTGAGGTAAACTAAGATCTTTATTGCATAAATCAAAGTGCTTATTTAAAAATTTTGTATAAATTGCTTAATAAGAAAGTCTTTATAGCCTCAATCATGAAAATGGATACATTTGCCTTCACGGGTGGGGTGAGGTGGTTAAACGTTATTAGTGATTCTTCTACAATTATCAATCAAAAGGATAAGCGAGATAGAATTAAGGAATCGATGACGATAAATTATGTTATTCGATCTTGATACATCACTGAATGAGTGAAGATTTTTCTAGATTTATCAATGTGGAGTGGTTTTTCGCCTAACGGTGTGTGAAAAGCAACTCGATGGTTTTTTTTGTCACACCTCGCAAGAGCAAAATGTGAGATAGGAAAATAAATTAATATAACGCTTCAACAAGTTCTGCAAACTATACCTCTCACAACGTATTTGTTCAATGAGTTGTTATCATCCTTTGAGGCATCAATCGAGGACATTTTGTAATCACTACAACATAAGGGCGTGCGTGGTAGTACGTTTAGTCGCCACTTACTTGCAACGACCTCACCAAACAACCTATATTTTTTGAACCAAATTATTATCTCATAGTTTTTTTGCCTTGCTTCAGGAAAGTTTCAGCCTTGTATTGTGATGCTTCGAGATTCGTATACTTTTGTGATGAAAATGACGTCTCACAACCCTTGTTCATCTAAAACGAAATACGGTCCTCAAAGTTTCGCACGATCCTTAGGGATCAACTAAAGTGCATTGCGGGATAAGTACTTCATGATACAAAATGACTGAAGAAACACCCATCTGGTTTTACAGCCGCTTGGCTCTCGAGTGGTGCATAATGACTACCGATCATCACAAACTCTTTATTTATGTGCTATCGAGCAGATCAAATAAGAGATTAATGTTTCTCATAAAAATTAAACTTTCAGCCAAAAAATCTCAACGAAAACGCAATTGATGGTCGATACATGATACCTTTCTTCATACAAGAAAGTATCATCATTTTATGACAGATCTTACTATGATTTTTTGCTAGACTATAGGGCTTAAGTTATGTGCATTCATTCATACGTTTTATTTGTCCACGTGTCCTCGAGCATCTTACCCATCAAAACCTTTATAAGAAACAAAAGCAGAGGACCTAAGTCAGACTGAATCTCGTTACCTTCCAAGCCCAACCATCTACCTCATGACTTGCTAGGTCTTCGCGGTTTATACACGTATACATATACGGGATCACCTAACTAACGTGTATATATTAGATACATATACTGGAGAGGGTGTAAATATGTTAGTCTTACACTCTCTTTGGCATGCTTTATTATGACTTCCCACATATACATGCTCAAATGGACGTACAACATCAACAAACACATGCAGCATGCATAGAGTCGACCCCTATTCCACCAAACTTATCCCATACACCCCAAACTCTTATAATCCAAGCTCCTTCAAGCCTCCAGTCCAAATGTCCATCATAACCTCTTCAACAAAGGATTCGTTGTTCTAGATTCACCAAGAACCTTTTAGACCGAAACTTTAAAAAATATTCAAATCTTACATCATTAGGTGATGTATAGGGTTCGAGTTTCAATGAGGCGAAGGTTGAGATGGTTAAACTGACTTGTTACCCCTTAGGGTAATAGTTGTCAAGTCCCTTCATAGACTCCTTCATGAGTCAACATTTAGCTCCTTCTTGATGAAGAGACTTGTTGCATAAACACACAGAACAAACAACCTTTAGACTAAATTTTACCACTTTTATCCTCTTTTGGGTTTTTTCTCCACTTAAACATCCATGCCAAGGCATCTTTGGCCAAGATATGAGCTTTGTCTGTATTAAATCGCTCATGCTCGAAGCAATAGGTAAATCGTCAAAATTTTCATGTAACTTGTTGAGACGTCCTCACTACGTCAGTACCCTCCTTTGACATGAAGGTAGGTATAACTTAGTCTGGGATATTACTACAGTTTGTTTGCAAGAGCCCGATTATACATATACTAAGTCAATGTGCATGACATGTCGACCGTCACTATCTTACATTTTTCGTCTATCAATTCAACCCTTAGAATAACTGTCATTTCGTCAAAGCAAACATTTTATATTTTTGAAATGAAATCAAAACTGCGTTTTTTTGCTGAAATCAGGTCCAAATTTTTGGCTTCTTGGGATCCGACTAATTCGATTAAAAGCAAAACCTATGGGACGAGCCCGCAAATAGAGTTGCAAAACGAGATCGAGGGGGAGGTAGAACGAGAGGAGAAGAAGGAGGAGGAGATGGTGATCAATGATGTGGTACAAAAAAAATATTAATTTTTTTTATAGTTTATACAGACTGGGTAGACTATAGGAATGAGATAGTCACAAATTGTGAAAAATAATCAGTATTCTTTTGTTGACGTTATGACTCAAAAACTTCTTTTCTCTAGGGTATCATTAGTTCTATGCGAGATAGTGAGTCCTTATCCATCTGTTAAATGCATCATAGGAAGACTTTCGATGTCTAACACATCTTCTAGTCAATGAAAGTCTTACGAAACAATCTAGCACAACTTTTTTTTTTTTTTTTTTTGCAGTTGTGAATAGCGAACACCACAAAACCATCACTCATTCGCTTGTACTATTGTGCTTGTACACTTAAACATACACATGCATACGTAGTATGTATACGCGCATATGCATTTTTGTTTTTATAATGGAATACAATCGATTGATCGATCCAATTAATAAATCAGGTCGATCAATCAATCAACTAATCAATCAATCAATCGCTCAGCCAACCAATCAATCAATCAACTAATAAATCATTCGATTAATCAATCAATCAATCAGACAGCGTACGTGCCTCTCCCGTCCCCCCTCCCCCCCCCGACACATAAACATAGCACGTTCGGAGAAATGGGAAAAATGACAAAATTCGCCGGGCATGCTATTCGCCCAAAAGCCAAACAAAAAATAATAATTAGAGAGGAAGATTTATATTCATCCAACAATACAACCGAAAAACGAAACAAATGATAAAACATGTAAAAAAAAAAAACATAAATAAATATCGGTGTTCGATTGAGCGTTCGAACATTCCGGTCGAACAGTTCGGTCGATATTGAAAGCGGTAACCATAATGTGCTACATTTATTATTACCCTTTTTTTATGCTTAAGTAATTGCCTGCAACAAGGCAGTCCCTCAAAACGTCTTTATTAGTATCTCAACCAGAAAAGAAAAGAAAAAAAACTGAAAAAAACTCAAAAATACTTCAAAAAGAAAACGTTGAAAGGGGCAAAGAGAAAAACAATCATTAAGTCAACACACTACGCATCTCCTCCAGCTCCTCAACATATCATAGAGTCAATATTTTTGTATATCATGTTCCTTTACTCTTATATATATATTATAATCGGTCGTATATGAATATTTTTCATTTTCTCTTGAGAAAAAAGAAAAAAAAAAATAGGGAGGAAGATTTATATTCATCCTGCAATACAACCGAAAAAAAAAACAAATGATAAAACATGTAAATAAATAAATAAATATCGGTGTTCGACCGAGCGTTCGAACATTCGGGTCGAACCGTTCGGTCGATGTTGAAAGTGGTAACCATAATGTGATACATCCATTGTTACCATTTTTTTATGCTTAAGTAATTGCGTGCAACAAGGCAGTCCTTGGAAATGTTATTATTGGTACCTCAAAAAAAAAAAAAAATTCTTACTACATGCTTCCGTTTGATAATCAACTTATGTTGTACCTTATGTATTTCTTTATTTTTTGAATATATCAAATGTTTTGGAATACGATTAACAGAGTTTATAATATTTTTATTATTTACAACTCAAGGAGCAATGATATTATCTGATGCAAATGGCTTAATTAAAAATACTTCAAGAAGAAAACGTTGAAAGAGGCAAAAAGAAAAACAACCTTTAAGCTAGCACGGTAGGCATCTCCTCCCATTAACTTCTCAACAGATCATCGAGTCAATATTTGTGTATATCATGTTCCTTTACTATTACATATATATTATAATCGGTCGTATATATAGATTTATGATTTTTTCTTTAGAGAATTTGACTCATTCGTTCTAAGTGTTACTCCTTCCTCTATACTTGTCTATCGTGACCATGAGTGTGTGTGTGTGTGTGTGTGTGTGTGTGTGTGTATTATTGATTAATTCATCGTAAGCCACCACTTCTTTTTCTAGGTCAAGTCTACGTTGTGAATACAACATTCGATGGCGGTCGAGCGACTCCATATCAAAATGGCTAACGGCAAGCCAAAAAAAATAAAAAAATTGTGTTGGCGCTTCGACAAAGCTTACCTCATAGTTTTGCTTTATTTTACTTTGCCTTGCAAAAAGAGGTTGAAAGGTAGTGGTGATTTACTTGATTGAATTAGAGAAGAAGAAAAAAAAAAGCAGTCAAAAAATAAGAGGTACCTAAATTGTTTGACTACCTTTCCTCAATTATTTTCATGTTTCTATTGTTTAACCTAGGTTGTTTTCTCGAGCACGAGACAACCAACTTGTGCCCGGATACACACCCGGGTGCCCCGGCGGGCGACCCTCGAGTAGGGTCTTGAGGAACCCCAGTTTGCAAAAGAAAATATAAATTTCACAAAATAAATATGTTGTGTGCAATTGCGATACAATCGACTTCTAGTTGAATGTCACATTAGAAATTTTAATAGAATTTGGCCCTTTTAAAACCAATTCATACGCCTCTTCCCCCCCCTCTTTGACAACCAATTATGGGGGGGGGGGGGATGGATTAGGGTTTTTTTTAGAGAGTACAAAAAAAAAAACAAAAAAAAATCACGTCCGGGTTTTCTAGGTGTTTTCTACTTTTTAATAAAAAAAACGTTGCATTTTGTTATAAAGTTGAAAGAGGAAATGCTGACAATTATTTTTCCACACAGTTAAACTTTCCTGTTGCATGAATGTTTCAAGGCAGGACACAAGCGAATACCACGTTGTTGAAAATTCACAGTTGAACATCCTGAAGTGGGAAAACATAAGGTATGTTTCGACATGTGGAACTCTGATGCGATGAAAAATAAATTAGAAAAGTGGATTCCAAAAGGAAGGGTGTTCTTCATTATAGAATGAGGTGTGGTTTGGTTGTGAATTTTTTGTGTTTTAGTTATTCGTCCTTATATTTTTCAAAGTATCTTTTATAATAAAGAAGTTGAAAAAAAATTTCAAAATGTTTGTTTGTTGAAGATGTTTTAACCCTTTAAAGAACGTTCATAATTTTCATGATACAGTGAGCGTGTTATTCTCTTTAGGTTAGATGTTGTTATAATGAATTTTTTTCAAAACCATTGATTATTGTTATTGTGGACTATTATCAGATAATTCATCGTTGTAGAACGTTCACAATCTTCAAAACAAACTAAGAGAACAAATATAAAATATTGGAATATTCAGAGTTTGTTTTCGAGCCTACAGTTCCGCTTAGTGTTATCCTGAAGTTCATGAAGGTCTTGAAGATTTCAAGGTTTTATGTTGTGCCCCTTAGTATATCCGGAAGATTTGAAACATCTTGAAGTAGTGAATGATTTGAAAGTCCTTAACCCCTTTTCTGCTCATCGGATTCCTAGTTTTAATGATGTTGTGCTTAGTCAAATCTAAGGACTATATACATCCTGAACTGATCAATTGCCTTAGTCCCCCCTCTTCATTATAGCATGAGGTATGGGTTGGTAGGGAATTTTTTGTGTTTTAGTTATTCGTCCTTATATGTTTCAAAGTATTTTTTATAATAAAGAAGCTGAAAAAAAAATTCAAAAGGCTCGTTTGTTGAAGATGTTTTAACCCTTCGAAGAACGTTCATAATTTTCATGATACAGTGAGCGTGTTATTCTCTTTTGGTTACCTGTTGTTATAAATATTTTTTTTAAAGAACATTGATGATTGTTATTGTCGATTATTATCAGATCATTCTTCGCTTTAAAACGTTCACAATCTTCAAAATAAACTAAGAAAACAAATATAAATATTGAAATGTTCAGAGTTTCTTCCCGAGTCTATAGTTCCGCTAAGTGTTATCATGAAGGTCTTGAACATTTCAAGGTTTTATGTTGTGCCCCTTAGTATATCCGGAATATTTTAAACATCTTGAAGTAGTAAATGACCTGAAAGTCCTTGTAATGCCCTGTTACCCTAGCAGAAGGGTGTATGAGATCAAGTGAGTTATGGCGTTCCATCTGTTGAGGGGGGGAGTTTTGGATAGTAGGTGGGTTCAATTTTGACCCTCCGCTCTCATATTTTTTTCAAGCTTCTTCAGACTTTTTCTGAATTTTAGCCTATCTCATGAGGTCTTTTGTCTAATAGGTTACAAATTGCTCATGATCCTATTCTTAGCAGGAGACGGGTAATGACCCTGGTATCTCGAGTTTTTTCCGTATATGTTCTCCAGATGTTCCTAATGGGACGCCGGGCCTGGATCCCAGCACGTGCGGCTCCCCACGAATAGATTGGAGTGTCCTAAGAAAAAAAAAGTCCTTTAATTTTTTTTTCCTTTTTTTTTTTTTTTTCCCTTCTCGACTCACGACCGTTCACCAACTGTGCCTTTCTGTCGAGCAAGGACCAACTCGTCCATCCGCCATTGTTTCGTCCTTCGGCGTTCGACTTGGCACTGTCCTTTCTCCACGCCATGCATGTCAATGATGTGACTGTCTGTCGACGATTGCGTCCGGGATGTACATGAGGCTTGTGGCCCTTCAATGACGTGCAAACACCGATCGTGACTTGGACAGGCTGTCGGCGGTCCCTTTCATGAGCGATCTCTCTCTCTCTGTCTGTTTCTCTGTCTCTCTCTCTCTCTTTGTCTGTCTCTCCGAGTCTCTCTCTCTCTCTTTGTCTGTCTCTCCGAGTCTCTCTCTCTCTCTCTCTCTCTCTGTTTGTCTGTCTCTCTCTCTCTCTACCCTCTTTCTCTTCTATCTCTTCTCTCTCTCAGAGAGACACAAAGATAAAACAAAGAGAGAGAGAGAGAGAGAGAGAGAGAGAGAGAGAGAGAGAGAGAGAGAGAGAGAGAGAGAGAGAGAGAGAGAGAGAGAGAGGGACCGGATCCCTCCAAACCCGTTGCAGGCCGCCAAGGACGGAATGGCCACACCGTGGATTCCTCTACCACTGCCACTCTGCCTCATGAAAGATAGACCAATGGGCGATTTTAGTGAATTTTATTTTTTCGGAAAGAAAAAGAGAGAGAATATATATATATTTTTTGACTAAAAAAATATATATTTCATTTTGTTTTTGAGTGTTTGTTTTAGTCCTGAATTTTGTGGCCTGCCCCAATGGGTCTATGTCGTCGGCCGTTGTTTGAACCGAGCGGGTGGTCCACCCAGGCCGTTGAACCCGTCGTTTCCACATTCAGGCCATTGTGCTTGGTACTGCTACACTCTATGAGAGCCTGGGCAATTCGAGGGCAACCAGTCGGACGACCCCCACCGTTTTCGGTCCTGTGGTCCCAGAACGCCAATTTTTTGTTGTCGGGAGGAGTGGTGGTTTAAATGCCCTGGAAGAGCGAGTAACTAGGTACTTCTAGGGGCTCGTTAGACACTCCTCAGGCACGTAAAGTCCCCGAGGAAATTATCATTCCACGTATCCTCGAGGATGAAAGAAAAAAAAAAGTGAAAACATTTTATCTGGAAAATCTCGGGGCGTCCTCGAGCTACAACTATTTTGTGGCATTCCACCAGGTACGTTCCAAGGTCCCTCGGAGGTCAAGGATTAGCGATAATCGAAGTGGTGAGGGCACCCCTTGTCGACAATAAATTTTTGTTGGGTGGTCCATTGGAGTACCTACCGACCACCGCATGGACATCTTGGGTCGTCAGCGTTCAACTTTTAGGATCAACGGTACCGTAGGTGGCTGGGCTTCAACGAGTGTTCTCCCTTGATGTGCCTGCCGCGAAACCAGTGTTCAACCAGTGTTCTCCAACCAGTATTCAACCGGTGTTCTCCCTCGACGTGCGTCCCGCCACACGGAAAGGGCTTCAATGGTCGATGAAATTGAATATTTTAGCCGACCCTCCTTTCGATTCCCCACTGTACTCGGCGAGGTAAAACGTTAGCGGGCATTTGTCAAATGCTGCGGTCTGTCGTTTGCTGCTTTCGTCATCACCGTTTGGTGGAGGTGTACCCACGTCATATAGTTATTGCCTTTCCCTACGTGTCGTTCATGACCGACGTTTTTCAAAGGCTGCCGCTGCCGCTCCTGATATCATTTTGTTTGTCCTTCTAATCGTCTTACATGCTTGCATCAACGACAGACTGTCTGGATGCACACGCAAGAGGCGTGCTGCAAAGAAGGGCGTCATCATGGACGAATGGCAGGCGAAGAGCAGGTCTTAAGTGGATCACTCTACAAGCCACCGCCCAGACCACGTCCCGGCTCGCAGTGCAAGGGCATACGACCCGTTAGAGTGCGTGTGTCGTATGTTGTCCTCTACCGTCTGCTCCCTTCATCGTCCCCGTTAAGTGGACCTTCACCGTCGTTGTGCAGTTACGGCCCTGTCGTACGTGTCGTTGATGGCCGACCTCTATTGAAGGTTGCCACTGATGCTCCTAGTGATAATTTTGTTTGTCCCGGTCCTCCTGTTTCACGTGCTCATCCTCTATCGTTGATGACCGACCTCTATCGAAGGTCTCCAACAGAGAAGACGAGGGATCGACACCGACTGCAGTCGACATCGACATTCGAAGTGCCTCCCGCGGGCATTTGTCCACACTGGATGCAATCACCATCGCACGAAAGACACGTGGGGACATACACAACTTGTCCAGAAGTACTCCTCCGTTGCATCATCGCATTGCTTGAGATCCTCCCCCCC
>BFEA01000105.1:2886022-2906616 GCA_003427395.1 Chara braunii | reverse complement strand
GCACGGATGTGGCTGCTACGGGGTTCCCCGTAATACTATATTGACAATGAAAAAAGGCCTGAAAGGCCGTCCTGCCCCAGATTCGACAGGTGAGCGCCTCCTGCTGCAGCCCTGCCCTCCCAGCATCCGCCCAGGGATTTAGCAAACACCGGGGCCAAGGTCCTACTTGCGCAAATTAGGAGATTTCGGCCGTTGATCTTTGCTATCGACGGTCAGTATCTCTTAATTTGTGCAAGTAGGACCTAGCCCCGGGGTGCGGGCGGGACATTCCGTTACAATTGGAGCGGTATATGAGACCGCTACCCAAGAGCTTAGCTCAGTGGGTACACCCATGAACTGCTGAAATACAGCCCAGTGCTCGATGATGGAACTTGATGAATAAAACCAACTACTAATGAATTGCCTGGGGCCGGTCAGCTCAAAGATAATATCTCAAAGCCATCGCCCTTTTTAAAAAAAAAAAAAAAAAAAAAGAACGAGCCCGCTGGAACATCGCAAGATGTGGGTTGTGATTGGAGTTTTGGCATGTAGCTAGTTTTGTGTTATTTTTCACTTTCTTTCCCAGGGTTGGGATGTGTCAGGACAGCGGTCCAGATTTGGCCATTCTGTCACTAAAAAAAAATAAAAAGAACATCACAAGATCCACCGCCATAGTGGTTGTCCTGCTCACACACGTTTGGGGCCTACTACCGTCTTTTCCGGAATACAACGCACGGTCATTATAGCTGTATTTATGGGTGTCTTTCAGACTAAATACAGCTGTAGATGACCGTACGTTGTATTCGGAGGAAGAAGGTAGTTGCACTACTCGCCAGCGGCCAAGATTTTGAATGCATCTGGCCACATCACTGTCCACGTGCATTCAAAATCTTGGCGGATGGCGAGTGGTGCAACTACCGAGGTCCTTCGTGAGTGGTCTGGCCACGCGACGTGGACACAAATAACCCAACGCACCCATGGAAAACGCCCTCCTGTCAAGGCAAGCTACTGCTATCGCCTCGACATTGCCCATCGCTACTGTGTTTGGGCCATATATATATATCGTCAAATAGAACTGCCGACGGTAAACCGTCGGCAGAGAGGGAGAAGAGGACAACAAACGAGGGGCTGTGACAAACTGTTTCGTCGGAGTTTAATATATATATATACGTGGAGCCATCACCGCCCATTCCCCTTCTACGGACGACATTTGCCGAGCGTGAGCGAAAGCGAAGGAAATTCCGCCCGCATGAAACTCTCTCGTGAATGAAAAGAAACTTCTGGGGAAAAAAAAAAAAAAAAAAAAAACTTATGTTTCAAGAAGCGCGNNNCCCTCCCCATGCCCCCATGTACCACCTTCCCTTTCCTCTTCCCGCTGGTCACTGATGCGCGGTTGCATGGCACGTGTCATGGCGATGGCACGAATGATCTCTTCCTTCGAAAAACGAGAGCCCTTCCTGAGGAACGCGTAGGATAGAGCCTACGTATGCCACCCTGAATGACGTCCACACTCTTATCGAACGGTAAGTGGCAACAAAGAGAATTCCGCGTGTCGATTGATTAGAGAGATCGACATGTGTCGTGATGACTAAGCAAGCGAAAGCTTGCTTAAGATTGAACCCCCCTGGGCGTCACATATGTGAGGAACCAATTCCTGTTCCGCGCAATCTTCTGCGCGACGAGAATGAGGGGTCCTAAGTTGGGAAGGTCGGGCCAATTATGGGAGATGGGATCCAATGGGAAAATTGCATCAGTGTCCTTGTTTGTTCTTCTTTTTACGTCGCTTCTTTTCGGATGGCTGGGGCCAGGGCTGGGCAAGTCCCGGGATGGTCGATTGAGTGGCTGGCGCGCCGACGGAGACGCGATTAATAATGGTCGACGTCGCTTCTTTCTTGTTCTACTGTCGGGTTTTCGACACGGTAATCGCGCGGGAGTTTTGCTTCTTTCTTTTTGAATTTCTTTTTCAAATCTTATGGAGCCCTCGATGACTCTCAGAATTTCGGACTTTCTTTTCGGGATTTGTGCTTTATTAAAGTTATTTTTGCATTTTTGCGTTAAATAGGACTTTAGGAATTTAGGAATTCAAAATTTCTTTTGCCGCGCGGAGCTTTTTGCTCGCGCGTTTTTTTTTGCGGCTGCAACGGAGCTTTGATTAGTCGGCGGCCTTAATCTTGTGTGTAACTGTAATTTTGGGTGGACGCCCTTGTAACTGTATCTTTCTTCTTAAGCTTCGTCTTTCCCGTCCTCTCTTTTCCTTTCCCTGTGTCTAGTCGGCCCGGGGGCTGCATGATCGGATCGATGCGTGGAGAGTGGCTACGTCCCCCACGCCACGATCGGACCATGCAGAAAGTAGGCACTCCCTCCCCTTCTCTCCCTTCTAAGTCCTTGCAATTCCGTGTTCGTCGCGCATGCATGCACGCTATAAATTTCGGCCGCACGATTAGATAGTTCTCTTAAAAGGTTGCTGGAAGCTCGAGGTAGCGCAATCAGTGAGGGTCGGCTCATGAGCGAAGTAAGAGGTGAGTTGAAGTGGGAGTTGGGCGACCCGACGAGCTGGTGCCGAATGTGCGGGGTTGACGTGTGGGGCTACGACGGACTGTAGCGCGCGGGCGAACCTGACGGGTACAGGAGGACTAAGCGGGGTGACAACTTCGTGGGTTGGTGCGTGACGACGCACCTGTCTCTTATACACATCTAGATGTGTATAAGAGACAGGGCCATGCTAGTCCTCTCTGTATCGTTCCAATTCTTTTTCTTTCTCAAGAGGGTATCGTTCCAATTCTAGTCCAATCTGGAGTTTCCTTCCCCCCGCCCCCCTCAAAACCCTATATTCTTCACTCAATTTCACCTTACACTACCTGCCTACCACTGCTACTCCTAACTGTAGGCATACGGGGAACCCCGTAGCAGCCAGAACCATGTTCACGAGAGAACATGCCGGGGCTGCTCCCGACCATGGGGACGCTACCGGCTGTCCCCATCTCTAGTGTTTGTGAGGGTGCACGACGTTTTTCTTTCCCTTTCTCGCCGCCAGTGAGGTTCATTAGCGTCGGTCCTTTTCCAGTACAGTATACTCGCCAATTGCAAGCATGACGACTGTATATATATCGTGCCGTAGAAAATCACAAAAAAAATGCAATCCGCATTTTATCCGCGAGCAGGACTTTCTGGGCCTCCTGGTAGTCTTCTCTGTGCCTCCTCCTCTGCTTCTGGTCCGCTCCGCCTGCTCCTTCACTGCTACTGTCCTTCTTAATTGGCGAGCAGTGTACTGCCGTGCTGTCGCTTTGCCTCCTATGCTTCCCCTGCTGCTCCAGTCCGCCTGGTCGTTCGCTGCTACTGTCCCTCTGCGTCTTCTACGGCCTCTGCCGCTGCGCCTGCTACCGATAGCGGTAGTGTTGCTTCTGCCTCTTCCTCTGCAGGGTCTTCTGACAGTAGCTGACGCCTCTGGGCGCAGAAAAGGGCCCACCTGGTTCTTTCCCATAACATTTCTTCTTGGAAGTATTCCCCAAACAGAAAACTTCCCAATCCCAACAAGGTACCCTGGGGCCGTTTTCCAGCAGGTGGTAATCACCCACCGTCTTCCCGCGAGTGGAGAGCACGGTCATAAAAAAAAAAAAAAAAGAGTGCACGGTCATGACAGCTGTCTTTGCAACAACTTTCAGTGTTCATAGCGGGTCTCGGTCTACACCGCATGAGATTTGCGGTTTTTCAAGGAAGCATCGTTCCACCCCCCCCCCCCAAGGCACCCGAGGTTCCGCCCTAACTTCTCAAGTGCACCCCAGCCAAAAAGAAAAAAATCTCAAGGGAGGTCACTTGAGAAGTAAGGGCTATTCCCCCCCCCAAAAAAAAAAAAAGAAGGAAGGGCTGGACCCTAAAAAATGTATAAAACACTGAAATGTTTTTTTCCCAGTAATTTTCCACGAACGGCAACTGGTCCTGGCACCCTGCCCTATGCACTTGAGTTTCGCCGGCGAGCTTCTCAGGGGTCTCTTCTAGGGGCTACGGAACGAAAAAACGAGTTAGGGGAAATTAATCACCCTCCACAAGTTAGGGCACCCTAGAAACTCAAGTATTCTCGTGGTGTCAAACAAGGCCCCGAGCCATGGCAATAACACTGTGCGTTCTGTTCAGGGAGCAATGGGTAGGCTATACTCTTTTTTTTTTTTTTTTTGGGACACATGCTCCAGTCTATTCGTGGGGAGGGGCATGTGCTGGGAACCGGGCCCAGCATCCCATATAGAGTTGCACTAGTCATTTGAGATACCGGGGCCATTACCTGGCTTCGGCTGAGAATCAATCTGAGAACTATTGAGAACTATTGAAGAAATTCAAGAGAATTAAAGAGAGGTTGAAAAACTATGAATGACTACTGACCTCCTTTGGAATGCTCAGAACCCCTAGACTCCCAAACAAACTCTCTAAAACTATGTAACACTGTCTTATTCCCTGCCGAGCTCTCCCAGGCCTCACACTCCCACCCGGCTAGGTTACATGAGCAACACGACTGGCCCCAGCTCCGGCCAGCGTCGTCCCAACGGCAACCCTTGGTTGTCCCTTGGAATGCCCACCCCGAAGCATCCTCAGATCTCTCTACCATGTGACGCCCAACCTCACGCCAGCGCGACTTCCTGATCGGAGTGGGATGTGGGCCTGGAAGTGCGAAAAGGGGTATGCCAAGGATTTTTGGGAAAGTGGGGGTGGAGTCCCAGGTCGGAACTGAGTCTCCTGTGGCAAGGGTCCAGGGGCATAGATGCAATAGGGCTAAGGGGCGGGTTACTTCCGGTCTGATGGCGGTCGATGTCGTGCAGCATGAGGCAGATGGCATGCGTGGTGCCTCAAGGGCCGTCCGATCCGTCTGTTTTAGTGACGACGGTTCGGGAGAGGCCCGTTCGTGAGGGTTGCGATTCCTATGAGTCGGACCTTCGGGTGCAGACGCGTGGCGTCTGTCGCCGCGTGTTATGGTTAGGCTCCGTAGTTCCAGGGGTTGGGCGGTGGCCGCGTCGTCTGCAGTTTCTGCACGGCGTGTGGGGCCAATACGGGGCGATGGAATTTCACGGCACCACCGTGAGTTGGTGATACGGGAGGAGGAGATGGAAGGGAGGGAAGTTGGTAGTGATAACGACGAAGCCGGGGGGATATGAAGTATTGCGTGTTATACGTAGTTGGGTAATCGGGGCACCTCGGATCGCTGGTTACGACACAGTGAAACTCTCTGGGGCACAATCGGTTCTCGGTTAGGCAGGGAAATTCCGGGTATCTCCGCCTAAGATATTCCTCTTCCCAGTGCTCGAAGTACCCTGAGTCTCGTGTGTTCGTCATCTTGTCATTGCGAGGTAGTGGAAGCCTTCCGCACGCATCTGACTGGTGGGTGGGGGGATCTCCAGATATGGTGTCGGAAATTCCTGCCAGCTCAGGTGCTTGAGAGGAAGAAAATTCCTCACCTATCCTGATACTGGAGGCGCCAGGTTCGTCAACGATCGCGACTCGCCGCGCGTGGACACGTGTAGGCCGCACAATTCAGATCGCGCTTACACATATCCACACGAGGTGTTCGCTTGCAACCGGGCCTGTGGGCTGATGCTTACGCAAAAGTGAGAGTTCTAATCCCTTATGCAGAATCGCCCCGTGTCCTGGATAACTACCCAATCATCTAATCGTTCAGTGGTCCATCAAGCAATCATTTCCGAGCATGCAAGGTGTCATCATACACATCAGATATCGCAACAACATCAAAACTAATACCATAACAACAGCGGATTAAAGTCACAAGCAATGATGATGACTAGGCAAAAACGTCAAACATGTCATTCCATCCGAACTAGTTCATCCCGTACACACAAGAGAGGGAGAACCGAGACAGAATGAGATATCATACAAGGACCAGTATTGAAACAAAGATGTCGAAGGGAAATGAGAGCGAGTCCCTTGAGCCGAAATCAAAACTTATATACAAAACTAAAGGAAAAGACAAAGAAAATTGCAAATCCACGTCCGTCAACCTCAACTCTCTCTTCCTTTCTGTCTCTCTCTCCGATGCAGACAGTTCGTCGTCACGCACCAACCCACGAAGTCGTCACCCCGCTTAGTCCTCCTGCACCCGCCAGGTTCGCCCGCTCGCTACAGTCCGTCGTAGCCCCACGCGTCAACCCCGCGCATTTGGCACCAGCTCGTTGGGTCGCCCGACTCTCACTTCAACTTACCTCTTACTTCGCTCGTGAGCCGACCCTCCTTGATCGTGCTACCCCGAGCTTCCAGCATTTGGTTAAAAGAGTTATCTAATCGCGCAGCCGAAATTTATAGCGTGCATGCAAGCGCGAAGAATACAAAATTGCAAAGAGTTAGAAAGGAGATTAGGAGAAGGAGCGCCTACGTTCTGCATGGCCAAACCGTGGCGTGGGGGACGTAGCCACTCTCCACGCATTGATCCGATCATGCAGCCCTCGGGCTCGACAACCACAACAAAAAGGAAAGGAGAGAGCAGGAAAGACGAAGCTCAAGAAGAGAGATACAGTTACAATGGTGTCTGCCCAAAAATTACAGTTACACACGAGATTAAGGGCGCCGACTAATCAGAGCTCCGCTGCAGCCGCAAAAAGAAGCGCGCAAGAAAAACAACGCGCGACAAAAGAAATCCCGAATTCCTAAATTCATAAATTTATAAACTTATTACAAAAGAAACTTTAATAAAACGTAAATTCTGAAAGGAAAGTCCGAAATTCCAAGAGCCATCGAGGGCTCGATAAGATTCGAAAAAGAAATTAAAAAATAAGCAAAACTTTCTGCACGACCTCAGCGCCTGAAACCCGACAACAGAACAAGAAAAAAACGACGTCAAAGATTATTAATTGTGCCTTTGTCGGCGCGACAACCACTCAATCGACCATCTCGGGACTTGCCCGGCCCGAAACCCAGCCATTTGAAAAGAAGCGATGCAAAAAAGACGAAGAAGCGAGGACACCGATGCAATTTTCCTTCGATCCTGATCTCCCGTAATTGGCCCATCCTTCCCATCTTAGGACCCCTCATTGCTATCACGCAAAAAATCGCGCGAAACAGAAATTGGTTCGTCACAACCAAGCCTCACGCTCCTGCAGTCAGCAGGTTACAGGGCGATACCCCAACACCGGCCAACGTCGTTCTGGCATTGAACAACCGCAGATCCATGAATGTACCAATATCAAACAGCCTAAAGCGAGTTGCTAGAAGTCCCCAGAATCCTAAAGCATTCTCAAAACTGGGGCCTGAGACGACAACGACGGCGGTTACGTAACTATTGACGGTGGTATGTCCCATTACACAGGCGTGGGCCATGGGTTCGGCCCCTCGACTTTCCCCTCCCTTTGATGAGGGTCCGCTTATGCACATCTGGTCTCTTGCCATTCGGCGCGTAGGGGTGGTTTAGATAGTGAGTAAGGGTTTGAGGGGGGATTGCCAACTTTGATTCGTCATTACCGCGAGTCTGATTGGTTTGATAGGTTGGCGGTTACGATTGTTGGAGGTTAATCCTTCCCTATTGTAGGCAAAGGCTTTTTTTTTTTTTTTTTTTTTTTTTTTTTTTTTTTTTTTTTTTTTTTTTTTTTTTTTTTTTTTTTTTTTTTTTTTTTTTTTTTTTGCATGCTTGGTGCCCGCCACCTAGAGACAAACCACTGGATCCCCCTAGCGGCATTGAGCAGAGTCTGCTGATGTTCGTAGGGGAGGGGACCTGAGGGGAGGCACAGTGATTGGTCTTGTTGGCATGATCCTTCATGTTACTGGCTGTCCCCTAGCCGGTATCACCCACTTGCAGGTCGGGAGCAACCCCCGCATGTTCTCTCATGAACACAGTTCTGGCAGCTACGGGGTGCCCCATAAGCCTACAATTAGGAGTAGTGGTAGGTAGGTAGTGAAGTAATTAATGCCTCCAACTTAGCAGGAGATTGGATGGATATAATGACCACGACCTTTTGGAATTAAAATATTAACGAAAATTGACACGTGGCAGGGCCCTGTCATACTACAATTTCATGCAATTCGTTTTTATATATACTAGGCTCTGTGAGTAGTAGATAGTAGGATAATCCATCTACAATGACCATTGGGCCTATTCACAATATTTTGTCATGTTAATCAATTCAATTCAATTTTGCTTTGATACAGTAGGAGATATAGTAGGCTCTATGAGTAGTGGACAGTAGGTTAATCCATCTACAATGGTCATGGGCCTATTCACAAGATTTCGGTATACTAATCAATTCAATTCAATTCAATTCTACTTTGATACAGTAGGATTTAGGTGCAGTAGGTTAATCCTCCTCTGGTATGGGGGAGTAATCAATGCCTCTGCATGTACGATGGTCACGTGGCCCATTCATATCATTTTCATTTTTGACAAGATCATTGTACAGGGACGCTGGACCCGATTTACAGCAGGTGTTGCTCCCCACCAATAGATGGAGCTTTCACTTGGGGGGGCTCACTTGACGAGGGTGCTCCTATCACCTCGTCAAGTGGTCTTCCTGCTAATGAAGTTAAAAAAAAAAAAAAAAAAAACCACCTGTAAACAAACCTTTTTTTGAAGATATCCTTGAGATACCGGGCCTATTACTCGGCTTCGGCTTTTTTCTTTTAAAACAAGAACACTGAAATTCTGTGTCTCCCAACACTCGGATCAAAGAAGCATTTAGAACGAAAAAACCACCTGCCTTAGGGCCTTTCAGCAGCCCAACCCTTACCTGCCTTACCTCTATATCCCGATGCCCAATCTCTACCAGGCCTCATGCCCCCAACTGCTAGGTTACAGAGTGGCACGACCCAGCCCAGAATAACCCCCATGCTAGTCCATAGGGCAAAGCGACCCGCCCCGGCTCCAGCCAGCGTCGACTAGGCACCAGCTCACCAAAAGACACTAGAGTGCCTTCCACCCTCGACAACTCCCCAGATTTCTCTACCAGGTCTCATGCCCTCGTACAGCTCGAGTTACACGGCAACACGACCAAGCCCCGACACCGATCAGCGTTCTTCTCGCCTCGTCTTTTCACGAACCACCGGGGTTCAAGACTAAAGCAAATAGCATTCAAGCCACCAATCAGCACCATAGTTGTAGATCTAATTATTCATCTCCTTCATGCACTGCTTGCAGATATCCCCCCAACAAACCCCATGAACCCTACTCAGGCAAGTCTTACCACGATGAAGCCACCATCTCCACCACTGCTGTACCCTATTACAACCCTACAGGCTAGCCCCTTCGCTGCAGAGCGCGTCATCTCCCGCCGTCACAGCCACCACAACCCCCTGCCTCCAACACCAAACCTTGGAAGAGTTTTTCAATTAACAAAAATTAGGAAAATCAGGCACAAAAAATCCCGAAAAATCACATGAACATTCCAACGCCCACTATTCCCACAAGGAGAGAGGAAGCGAGGGAAAAACAACCCTCTCGCCCCATGGAAACTCCAGCGCTTGAGGTCTCAATTACATGTAAAGGGGTCACAAAAGCCAAAGGGATTACTCCTCTCCCCCAAAAGACAACCCCCTGTTTGTTTACTGCCTCCGCGGGAAGGCGCCCCCTCGCCTCCCCGCCCCAGTTCAAAACAGCCCCCATAATACCCCTCCTGCTCCCTCAATCGCATACGGTACCCCCTAAAGTATACCCTCGCATAACAGAAGATTCCCCCTTCCTTCCTGCCCCACCCCCTTCAAGCGGAACAACCCTCTCAACTCTCACCCTGCTGACCTCTTATGACCCCAATGTTCCCTTGTTTTTCTTTTTTCTTTTTTGAAATCCAGGGTGTTGTAGAGGCAAGTCACTGAGTGCACAGTGATCACCTGGAGCTGTGAGCCGCGGGTGTCCTGGAATATGGGACCACCTCCCATCCGATCCTCACGTCAATACTCCTAGTGCACCCCCTATCCCACTATCCCACCTCAGTGTGACCACCACTCAGGACCATTGCCCTACCAATGGGCAGGCAAATTTGACCGAGCAGCAGTGATAGGCACCAGGCCTGATAGGTTGCCCAGCCCTGGTGGAAGCAGAATCTGACGAGCGTTGTCGAACGGGAACTTCGGACGCCAGACGCACACAATCTACTACAGGCCCCAAGAGACTCTGGACCCTAGGTTCAGACAGGGTAGCACCCACTGAAGCAGTCTTATCGTACTTGCCCTAGCTTACCCAAGGCCAGGCGGAACTCGGACTTGTTGCCTTTTGAGAAAAAGAAGAAAGGAAAAACAGGCAGCTAAGGGGTTGGGGGGCCCCCCAGGAGAGTTGAGGAGATTTTTTTTGGGGGGGGAGGGGGAAGGGAGTGGGAGGCATGGGATGAAGGGGGTCATGGGAAAAAACTCAAAACCAAAAAAACTTATCAACAGAAAAAAAAAAAAAGGGGTAACTTCGGCGCAGTCACGAAAACTGTTTGAAACTGCACTTCGGGCAATTCTGTGACGAACCAATTCCTGTTCCGCGCAATCTTCTGCACGACGATAATGAGGGGTCCTAAGATGGGAAGGTCGGGCCAATTATGGGAGATGGGATGCAATGGGAAAATTGCATCCGTGTCCATGTTTGTTCTTCTTTTTACGTCGCTTCTTTTCGGATGGCTGAGGCCAGGGCTAGGCAAGTCCCAGGATGGTCGATTA
Source organism: Chara braunii (assembly GCA_003427395.1). NCBI lineage: Eukaryota > Viridiplantae > Streptophyta > Charophyceae > Charales > Characeae > Chara > Chara braunii. The sequence continues at coordinate 2,896,020 of BFEA01000105.1, read as the reverse complement.
AGTGGCTGGCGCGCCGACGGAGGCGCGATTAATAATGGTTGACGTCGCTTCTTTCTTGTTCTACTGTCGGGTTTTCGACGCGGTAATCGCACGGGAGTTTTGCTTCTTTCTTTTTGGATTTCTTTTTCAAATCTTGTCCAGCCCTCGATGGCTCTCGGAATTTCGGACTTTCTTTTTTGGATTTGTGCTTTATTATAATTCTTTTTGCATTTTTGCGTTAAATAGTAATAAGAATTTAGGAATTCGAAATTTATTTTGCCAGGCGGAGCTTTTTGCTCGCGCGTTTCTTTTTGCGGCTGCAACAGAGCTCTGATTAGTCGGCACCCTTAATCATGTGTGTAACTCTAATTTTGGGCATGCGCCCTTGTAGCTGTATCTTTCTTCTTCAGCTTCGTCTGTCCCGCCCTCTCTTTTCCTTTCGCTGTGTCTAGTCGGCCCGTGGGCTGCATGATTTGATCGATGCGTGGAGAGTGGCTACGTTCCCCACGCCGCGACCTGGCCTCGCAGAACGTAGGCACTCCCTCCCCTTCTCTCCCTTCTAAGTCCTTACAATTCTGTGTTCGTCACGCATGCATGCACGCTATAAATTTCGGCTGTGCGATTAGATAGTTCTCTTAAAAGGTTGTTGGAAGCTCGGGGTAGCGCGATCAGTGAGGGTCGACTCTCGAGCGAAGTAAGAGGTGAGTTGAAGTGGGAGTTGGGCGACCCGACGAGCTGGTGCCGAATGTGCGGGGTTGACGCGTGGGGCTACGACGGGCTGTAGCGCGCGGGCGAACCTGACGGGTACAGGAGGACTAAGCGGGGTGACAACATCATGGGTTGGTGAGTGATGACGGAATGTCCGCATCGGAGAGAGAGAGAGAGAGAGTTGAGGTTGATGGACGTGGAGTTGTAATTTTCTTTGTCTTTTCCTTTGCTTTGTATATAAGTTTTGATTTCGGCTCGGGCAATTCGCCCTTATTTTCCTTCGGCATCTTTGTCTCGGCGTTGGCCCTAGTATGGTGTCCTACTCAGTCTAGATCCTCCCTCTTTTGTGTATATTGGATGAACGAGTTCTGATGGAATGATATGCTTGTCGTTTTTGCCTAATCATCATCGTTGCTTGTCACCTGATCTGCTGTCGTCACAATAAGAGCTTGATGCGGTTGCGGTGTCTGATGTGTGCGATGTCATTTTGCATGATCGGAAATGATTGTTTGCGGGATCACTGAATGATTAGATGATTGGGTGATTATCTATGCCACGTGGCAATTTTGCACGCATGACTGAAACTTCACCTTTGCACGAGAATCAGCCAACAGGCCCGTGTACGATCGAACACCACGTGTGCGCACGTGTAAGCGCGATCTGATCAGCGCGGCCTACAAGTGTCCACACGCGGGCGATTCGCGATCACTGATGAACTTGGCACCTCCAGTATTGGGATAAGTGCAGAATGTTCCCTTTTGCGAGAGCTTGAGCCGGTAGGAATTTCCGTCATCATACCCGGAAATTCCCTTGACAGTTGAAGCACGACCAGATGCGGGCAGAGGGTTTCCATTACGTTGCAGCTAGCGATCCCTTGGAATGACAAGATGTCGTACATCGCGGACAGGGAGTGGCTGCGTGACCCAGAGTACCGAAAATACCGGGACTTTCACAGCGCCATAACCAGCGACCCGAGGGGCCCCGACTACCCGACTACTTATAACACGCAATATTTTATAATATCCCCTGGCTTCGTCATCATTGCTACGAATTTCCCTCCCTTCCATCTCCTCCTCCCATACCACCAACTCACGGTGGTACCGTGGAATTCCATAGCCCTGTATTGGCCCCACACACCGTGCAGAACTTGCAGACGGTGCAACAACCGCCGATCCTTTGGAAGTACGGAGCCTAACCATAACACGCGATGTCAATCGTCACGTGTCCACACCCGGACGTCCGACCCATAGAAATCGCGACCCTCGCGGATCGGCCGGCTCCAGGATGCACTGCGCATGCCATCGGCCTTATGCTGCACGACATCGACAACCATCAGACCAAAAGTAACCCGTCCCTTAGCCTCATTACACCTATGTCCTTGGAACCTTGCCACAGGAGATCTCAGTTCTGACCTGGGACTCCACCCCCACTTCCACCAAAAATCCTTGGCACACCCCTTTTCGCACTTCCAGGCCCACATCCCACTCTGATCAGGAAGTCGAGCCGGGCGTGAGGTTGGTGTCGGAGCCGACACGTGGCTGGGTCACAGGATTCGTAGGACGGTAACTGAGATCAAAGCGATCTGGCTAACAGGGGATGACCTCGATCCTGGAACGCGCATCGACGCGACCCCGTCGTAATAAGAAGTCGGTCTGCGGCTCGACGGGCAGCCAACATGAACGCCAATCAACAGAACCCGAACCCACAACAGAACCCCAATCAACAACGAAATCCCAATCAACCCGTACCCCGAGAACGGGCACCTATGGCCACTCCCGACCTCTATCTGTTTGATCTTGCTCACCACCTTGCTGGAGCATGGCTGGCCACGATCCGAGCTTAGCAGTATGATGACAATGAGGCCCAGATGAACATTCCCGCCAGATTGGGAGGAGATTCCGATCATTGGTTTAACACCTATATATGGGTTGATCTCCCGACATTCGAGCGAGACTTTTTGAACCGATTTGATTATGTCCGTCTGGAACAGGCCCTCTTTATGATTAAGGATCGAGTCCAAAAACCCCTCGAGTCTGTCGCCGAGTACCGAAACCGATTCTACCGAATGTTTGTAAAAACCGAATGAGGCGAACATGTAGGTAAAGATTTTTTTATCGATGGACTTCGCAGCAGAGCGATGAGAGCGAGACTGCGAAAGCAGTTCTCCCCCATCAATCACACGCTGCAACAGATTATGGCTGCCGCATAAGAGATGGAACGAAAGTTCGTAGCGAGTTTCCTAGAGGGAGAGGATTATCCGAAGGAAGGAGACTCGTCTGAACTAGCGAGAGTCAAAGCTGAGCTGGCTGCATTACAAAATAAGTTTGAAAACATGGGGTTCGTGTCAGGCCCGGTCACCTATCTGGAACAAATCACCCCCAAACGACCAGCCCCGAGTATGATCCCGAGCATGCCTATCCCTGTGATGACCGCGCCCCCACCACCGGCAGAAAACCCTGCACGATCGAATGATTCAACCGCCTTATTAGAATTGACCAAAACACTGGTCAATCTGATCTAGGAAAGCAAAAAGGAACAGCAGGAACACAATGCTCGAATAGAGGCGATGATGAGGTTGATGCGACCGATAGCAGTATGTGCTGCCCCGATTCAACACGGGCTGACTCCAGCACCCGCTCTCGGAGGAGCCGCTGGTAATTTGAACGTCTGTTACATGTGTCACCAACCTGGGCATGTAGCCCGAGACTGCCCTCATCGACCCCCACAACCACGGATCGGAGTTGCACCGGTAGCAGCAACACCGATCGCTAACGGACCGGGACGAGTAGGAGCGTTAATGGAAGAAATGGAAGGGGGAGAGAGCACGTTAGCTATGACGGAAGAAGCCGTTGAGCTCATTCCGTTGGATCAGTACCTAACACTTGGCTACCCAGGATTTTGGGCATGATGGGAACGATCAGGCCCGCACCCGAACAAAAGGAAGTGGCAGAGTGGAGACCTTCTCCAGGAGAGATGGAGTCAGGAGGACCCACTTTCGTCACCGATGAAATCGATGTCTGAACATCGTTCGGGCACTAGATCATCGGATTCCTCTTCCGATCGGTCATCTACTATCGATATCAGAACAGGCCGACGAACGCATGTTACAACACTGTAAGGCAAATCGGAAGCGGTTCGCCCTTGCCCGCACAACAAACACGAAAGCAAAAAGTCCAATACCGGACGAACGTGCTGCTGGTACCTCAGATCCGATACGTTTAGGACTAATCCAGAAAGATGATCACTTCCTACAGATTAAAGCGATTCCGTGGAAGTCCGCAAAATGTGACATCGAAGTATGGAGGGTCCCATACAATGCCATTATCGATTCCGGAATAGCTGTTTTAGCCATCTCACTACGGGTAGTCGAAAGAGCAGGAAGAAAGAAGGATGCTTACGGAGAAGGATCAACTCGTCTCAGCAGATGAGGAAAATATCAAAACAATGGGACGGATGACCAATGTTGTTATTCGATTGGGCAAGGTGCATGCTTTGGGAGATGTCGTAGTATTAGATGTAAGCACTTATGATGTTCTTTTGGGCTTACCCGCCCTTATGGCCCTGCGAGCCAACCTGGACTTCGAAAGACGGTCGATTATCCTCTCGAATACGGGAGGAAAAACCTACGCCATACCTATGAGACTAACCCTTCGTACTACCGTTAATGTAGCCTCGCAAGTTTCTCAGGTAATAACGGGAACTCTCCATGTGATCACCTGGGAAAACTCCGCGGACAATGAACAATCATCGTAGGATGCAGACAGTAGCGATGAGGGTGATGCAGTAGTCCTGGAATTGGCGCAACAACGCATCTATTACCCTGCGCGACGAGGCAGCACGAAACCCTTGAGCCTGACTGGTCGAAACTTGCAGAGGACGCAGGTGGTGATTATGGGAGAACCTCTCGTACAGATCTCGCGGAGGGTCGATTCTTTGGAACCCCCTCGAACCCTGTATGAAGGTATCTCTCCTCTCCTTGCGCGCTACAACAACAAAAGGCACTTCTGTGACATTACGAGCCTCCCCCGATCCCTTTTGCCACCTACAAAAGAGATACGACTGTTATGCTTAGGAGCGGAAGCCAGTTCTCTGGAACCCCCTGAGCGCCTCGAAACTGGATCTAAAGGACTCGGGATCAAAAAATCGCAACGAAACCCGTGCCATGGCAGGATATTCTCGACGGAGTAACCCCGGAGGAACACATGGCCATTCGAGAGCAGGACGCGCAAATGATGGCCACGGTATTCTCTTGGCGATCGAACAACTCGTTTATTTTCGCGCCCCCGCCTGAAACCACTAAGCGGGCAAGTACGAAACAAATCGATGTACGGATATGGAATCAATCGTATGAGTTGCACGTACCCCACTAGGTACCCGACGAGATCCACCACCTCATCGCGGACATCCTAAAGGAATACCAGGGAGCGATTAGCGTGACAGACACAGACATCGGACTGTCGCTAGTCATCCAACACGAAATTCAAACCGGAAACCATCCTCCCATCCACTGTAAACTCTATAGATATTCCTTGGTGGAGCGGAAAACGACGCTTCAGCGGATTCGGGAGTTCGAAGCCAATGGTTGGATCGAACCCGCCATTGGGCCTTGGTCATTCCCGGTAGTATTAGTGTCGAAGAAGAATGGGTCAATTCGCATTTGCATCGATTATCGGAAACTGAATGATATCACGATAAAAATGTGTTTCCCCTTTCCCGGATTGATAATTTGCTGGATGCAATTGGGTGTGTTAATTGTTTTAGTAAATTTGATATTCGCCATGGCTTCCATCATATTCTGGTTAAGGAGGAAGATCGACTGAAAATGACCTTCGTATTGTTTGAGGGCACATGGCAGTGGGTTCGGTGTTCTATGGGGATTTGCAACGCGCCTGCCACGTTTCAGCGGGCTATGAATGTGACGTTTCAAAACTTCGTCAACAAGACGCGGCTGACTCAAGGAATGATCAACTTCTGCGTCATCGTTTACATGGACGACATCTTAGTCTACTCGGAAACCTATCAAGGGCACGCAAATCATATCGAGTGGATGTTGGGAGCTCTGAGAGACGCTGGATTCAAAATCGCGCTCGAGAAGAGCGAATTTTTCCTATCGGAGATCTCGTTCTTGGGCTACGTGGTGACGCGGGGAGGACTGCGGCTATATTTAGGAAAGTTCGCGGCGGTGAAGGATGCCCCCGTTCCCACATCACTGACGCAGGTTTGAGCCTTTTGGGACTGGCGTTATACTATCGTCATTTCATTAAGGGCTTTGCCGCGATAGCAAGGCCCCTAACGAACTTGCTGCGGAAGGATCAGCCTCTCAGTTGGGACGCCGAGTGCGAGCAGGCCTTCGCTATCCTCAAGGACGCCCTGGCTACGGCGCCCATTTTGATCCGACCGGACCCTACAAAGCAGTTCATTCTCATCACGGACTGGCATCCGGAGGTAATTTCCTCTATCCTAGCGCAAAAGGGGAACGACGGTCGTGAACACATCGAGTACGCATCTCGAGTGGTGCCAGACGAACGAAAGAACGATTCGGCCCCGCAGGGCGAATGCTATGCGGTGGTCTGGGGAATCCAGCACTACGGAAAAAAGTTTCTTCTAGTGACGGATCACGAGCCGTTGTGGGCTCTGAAGAGGCTCACTAACTACACAGGCATGATTGGGCGTTGGGCAGTGGGCCTGCAGGAGTACGACTTCGATATCGTCCATCGGAAGACGGAGAGGCACGAAAACGCGGACGGGTTGACACGTTTGCATCGACCGGCTAAGGTACCTAAAGGCGAAGAAATCACCCCGTGGAAGGAACCGGAACCGACAAACGGACCCAAGTACGGACAGGCGGCAGTGCGTCGCAAGAGCCCATGTCGCTTACATTCGGTACTTGCAACAAACCTTGGTTGTGCCCCTTGTGTCGAGTCGATAAGATCCCGACCGAGGCTCGATTTCTTAACGCCACGTTAGAAGGGTTAGAAAAGACCCGAAGGTAACCCCCTCCATGACTTCACTAAGGAGAACCGAAGGAGGGCCAATGAAAGGGCTCAGGACTATCGCTGGAACGAGGGCCGGTTAGAAAAACGGAAGACGGATGGTAGTGGGATTTGGATGGTAGTGCCGCACCCGTTCATGAGGTATGACTTGGTTAAGGCGGCGCATGAGGAAACTGCAGCCCATTTTGCCATCCGAATTGCGGAGGCGACAATCGACAAAAATGAGTGGTATTGGTCCAATATTCGTGACGATGTTAAATTCATCGTCCAAAATTGTCAAGTCTGCGCTGCTGATAAGGCGCCGATTCAGCCGCCGAGATCGATAGTGCAGACGGTAGTTGAACGACCTTTTCAAAGGGTTAGCATGAATACTACCGATACTGTGGTGCCCCCTGGACCTAATAGATGCGAGTATTCAATCCTACTGGTATTTGTAGACCACTTCTCAAAGTGGATCGAGGCATATCCGTGTCGTACGCGACAGGCAACTGAAATCGCGCGATACCTCAACCGTTTTTTAGGAATGCATAAGGACACAGAGGAGATCCTGACCGATAATGGGGTGGAATTCAGAGGGGAAGTTTTGAGGAACCTGGTCATACACGGCGTCGCCATTCAGAATACTGCACCCCACATGTCACAGTCTAACGGGTTGCTAGAGAACGCAAATAGGGTGATTAAGACTGCACTGCGACGAAACATCGCCGCACGCGATCGGAGACCCTGGCCCGATATCGTGGATCACATCTTGGCGGTCCATCGAGGGACACCCCACGAATCGACGGGCCTGAGCCCCTTTCAATTACGGGCCAATAGTGTGGCTTGCGTTTCGATACCGAGCCTCCCAGACGAATCTTCATTGAACCGACGGCCCACAAGGGCCACGGTTCGTGACAAGGCCAAGCAACACCTGAAGCTGATGGAGCGGTCCCTTCCCCGATTAGCCCGAAAATGCTAGCGAATGACTGAGTTGGCCCAAGGCCAACAGGTCCGTAGCTACGAGGCCCGAAATGGGAATGCGGGACCATGGCCCCAGTATAAGTTAGGGGACATCATGCAGGTGAGGAAATGTGCTCGCCAGGGTAAGCTAGCGCCACGATTCTTCGGGCGATTTCGCATAGTCGAGCTCAGTCCGAACGAAGTGAACACGGTGCGGAGCTCGCCCGATCACTCGCCACGTGTCCTATCTACGGCCTCTCCCTTCCTCTCCATCTCCACCTTTGTCTGCACCCTCCTCCAGTATGAAAGAGGACGACGCCTGCTTATCGCCCTCTCCTTCTCTGACTTGCTCCCCTGCAGACACTCCGTCCCCGCCTCCATCGCCACGAGTTTTTCCACCGAGCAGGTTCTTGGCGAGCACATGCTGGCACCACGTGGCGATATTTCGACGATCACCCAACTCCATCATCCACGAATCAGTGCGGATCTTCTCCGATTTGCGTAGTTCTTCAGCACCACTGGGGTGTATGCGGCGGCAGAGTTTCGTTTTGCGGCCCATAGCCAAACACTCGTGTTGGCCGAGGCATCGGCTTATCGACGGCTTTCGGCGCCAGGAACCAGCCACGTGTCTACCATCGTCGTCGTCAGCGGGGACATCAACGCGCTGGATCCTGCAAGGCATACGACCATCCGAGCATCGCTAAGGGAGTGGGGTGAACAATTAGTGCTGGTGTGGAGCCGGTGGCTTGCGCGGCACGGCGACAACCTCGTTGTCACCAACAACGTCGACGTCGGCGGGCTCCGCGCGTTCCGACACGAGCCGGCGGTAGCGCTCCCGGAGCTCGTCTCTTTTCTGCACCCTCAATGAACCGATCCCAGATCTCGACCTTTGCCCTCCCCTCTCTCTTCCCCACCTTCTGGCAGTCTGCTCTCCATCCTCGTCTTTCTTTCTATATCCAGCCACTCGCCGTTCCTCTCATCGAGCCGAGACATTGGGAGGTGTGGTGCGATCGGTACCTCGCGTTTTCGTTGTGCCCGGTGGAAGTGGAGCTAACATGGACGCGGGACAGTGAGCATTGCGCCGCGAGAGAGAGCGTGGAACTGCTAATCATCCAGACCTGGAGAACGGAGGTGGAAGGAAATCTTCTCGGGTTCGTTTTCAGAGCAGTGGAACCCTGCCATCGGCACTGCCATCGGCAGTTGATTGTGTGGGAGCTCTCGGTCCCCTTTGTGCAGCTCATCGACGACCTCCCCCTCGACATCATATCGCAGTGCGACGAAAGCCCGGTACAGCACGTCCGTCCGCGAAGTTTGACGCCGTATCTGCAGTGGTCGGCCTGTCTGGAGGAGAAAGGAGGAGGTGGCAGCTACCCGTCGCGATCGGAGTACCTGAATCCCCGGGGGATCATCGACATCCTTTTCTTCCAGCCCCGGGCAGTCTCTGTCACTGTCTGAAGACGAAGCGATAGCGGTAGAGGAGGAAGAAGAAGAGGACGAGGAGGAAGAAACCTTGGAGGAAGGGAGTTATAGGGAGCACAGCGAAGAGGAGCCGAGCGAAGAAGAAGAAGAAGATGAAGAAGAAGATCAGGAGGAGGAAGAGGAAGGATCTGAGTGGGAGAGTCTGGGTGAGGAGGCGGACTCCACAGAGGTCCAAGAAGAAGATCCCGAGGTGGTAGCAAGGCGGAGGGAAGAAATCGCGGCCGGGAAGCAGCCGCTGGAGTACGTGAGCGGCGCGGATATACCAATCCCAGACGATCCGACCAAGGACTCCAAGCCACCCAGGATCGACGATGGGGACCCTGCTGCCGAGACTTCGAGCGCACCAGCACGGAGACGACGAAGCCGATCCCCCTCCCCCTCCACCCGTCCCCCAGTCGCACAAGTACCGATGTGGGGCAACGGGCTTCGTCCTCGGTTGTTATCCCGTTGTCCCCTTGATTACCTCACCCTTCACCAGATCACCGCCCTGATCTCCTTCCCCCACAACCCCTTCCCCACCGACACCTTCCGACACTTCTACGGTACCCGCCTCGCTGTCACAGTACACCCCCACCCCTCTACTCGGTGCACCACCCCTGTCTTTTGCTTCCACGTCCTTCTCTTTAGTGCCGCGTAGCGGGGGCACAATATAATCGAGGTCTATTGCACGATCACGGGGACTATCCCCGCGTGCAAAAACCATGATCGATTCCGGACGACCCTCTTCCGCACCTTCACAACCCTCTACCCCGACTATCTCGCGTCTTTCCCCCACAGTGGCACCCGTTTCCCTCGCTTCCATTGAATAATCTGCTACCAGGAGCTTCCGGTGACGGTAGTAGGGATGAAACGCTTCCTACCCCTGCTCCCAACCCCCCCCCCCCCCCCCCCCCCCCCCCC
>BFEA01000105.1:2865103-2884487 GCA_003427395.1 Chara braunii | reverse complement strand
GAGAGAGAGAGAGAGAGAGAGAGAGAGAGAGAGAGAGAGAGAGAGTTGAGGTTGATGGACGTGGAGTTGTAATTTTCTTTGTCTTTTCCTTTGCTTTTGTATATAAGTTTTGATTTCGGCTCGGACAATTCGCCCTTATTTTCCTTCGGCATCTTTGTCTCGACGTTGGCCCTAGTATGGTGTCCTACTCAGTCTCGATCCTCCCTCTTTTGTGTACATTGGATGGGCGAATTCTGATGGAATGATATGCTTGTCGTTTTTGCCTAATCATCATCGTTGCTTGTCACTTGATCTGCTGTCGTCAGGATAAGAGCTTGATGTGGTTGCCGTGTCTGATGTGTGCGATGCCATTTTGCATGATCGGAAATGAATGTTTGCGGGATCATTGAATGATTAGATGATTGGGTGATTATCTATGCCACGTGGCGATGTTGCACGCAAGACTGAAACTTCACCTTTGCACGAGAATCAACCAACAGGCCCGTGTACGATCGAACACCACGTGTGAGCACGTGTAAGCGTGATCTAATCAGCGCGGCCTACACGTGTCCACACGTGGGCGATTCACGATCACTGATGAACTTGGCACCTCCAGTATTGGGATAGGTGCGGAATGTTACCTATTGCGAGAGCTTGAGCCGGTAGGAATTTCCGTCACCATACCCGGAAATTCCCTTGACAGTCGAAGGACGACCAGATGCGTGCGGAGGGTTTCCATTACGTTGCAGCTAGCGATCCCTTGGAATGACAAGATGTCGTACATCACGGACCAGGAGAGGTTGCGGGACCCAGAGTACCGAGAATATTGGGAGAGAGAACAACTTAGGCTGCGGGGGAATTTGAGAAACCGGAATTCCCCTGTCTAACCGAGAGCGACCGGCTGTGTGCCAGGGACTTTCACCGTGCCATAACCAGCGACCCGAGGGGCCCCGACTACCAGACTACTTATAACACGCAATATTTCATATCCCCCGGTTTCGTCGTCATCGCTACCAATTTCCCTCCCTTCCATCTCCTCCTCCCATACCACCAACTCACAGTGGTACCGTGGAATTCCATAGCCCCGTATTGGCCCCACACGCCATGCAGAAATTGCAGACGGTGCGGCAACCGCCGAGCCTCTGGAAGTACGGAGCCTAACCATAACACGCGACGTCAATCGYCACGTGTCCACACCCGGAGGTCCGACCCATAGAAATCGCGACCCTCACGGATCGGACGGCCCCAGGATGCACCGCGCATGCCATCGGCCTTATGCTGCACGATATCGACAGCCATCAGACCAAAAGTAACCCGTCCCTTAGCCTCATTACACCTATGCCCCTGGAACCTTGCCACAGGAGATCTCAGTTCTGACCTGGGACTCCACCCCCACTTCCCCCCAAAATCCTTGGCACACCCCTTTTCGCACTTCCAGGCCCACATCCCACTCCGATCAGGAAGTCACGCCGGGCGTGAGGTTGGGGCGTCACAATCCCGCGAACGCAACACATCCTCACGTGGCCCCACCGGACGTGAAACCTAGGTTGTGTACATTCAACTTTACCGACCCTTTTGCCTCAACAAGTGCATTTTCAAACTCAAAACCTGACTGCGCCGTAGTTTTCTCCAAAAAAAAAGAAGGCCACAGCTAGCCCTTCCACAGGATTATCTTCTTTCTGAAAAATAGTTTGGGAAATGCTGGGGCGCTTGGTTCAGATGTGGGGAAACGGAACCATTTGCTTTTTCTGTCTTCTGCCCAATCCATCATCAGCTGGCGGGCAACCACCGTCTATGTAATGGGAGCACCTCCACGGTTGCTGTCGACTGGTTTGATGGCTCCAGTCTATATACGTGGTATCACTGAGTGGGGTCCAGCGTCCCACGATACAAGGTTAGACTACCAGTACTTGGCCCGTACATTGGCCGCGGGACAAAATAGAGTAGAAGCATTTCTAGTCGGATGAATTTGGGCGCTCCCCTAGTGGCCCGTTCGTTCATCATTGTCGCAGCTTGTTAACCGCCGCGGCTTTAGGACGTGTACCTGGTGCTTTAAACCACCAGTCCATTTCCCCACGTAATCTTGTTGCCATGCGGCAGTTACCCCCCCCAAGACAGTGAGTGGGTCAGGCCAACTGGTAGGGAAAGGCCGGCGGCATGTGGCAATTTCACGCCTGCGATGGCTTTTCTTGCCAGGGTAGGGTAGTAGAGCGCATCAGGAAACGAGACCATGATGACTGGTGCTGACTGGTGCTTTTATTACATGTATCAACTGTAAAGGAATGTGTCTGTCAAGCCTCTTCATCCCAGAGGGCGCCGAAAGAACATGCTCTACTAAGCCTGGTCGGGGTTAATCACGTACAGATTGCAAAGGAATGTCTCTGCCAGGCATCTTCATAGCACAAAGCATTAATTTATTATATACTACGTAGCCTGATCATAATGACGCCCATTCTGAAGGGGCAGGGGCACTTGGCTCTAACACCATGTGGAGATGGAGAATGCAGACCTCAGAAGCAATCATTTTTCTCCGACACAGCCGCAAGTTTCGGGGGTTGGCCTACTGGAGCAAAAAGGCTGGCGGCGGCAGCCAAAAGCACGCCCATGCCAGCGTGTTTTTATTTGGCGCACAGTGTGTTTTGAGGCTCCGCAAGGGAAGGGTCAAAAGCACTCAAGGTTTAACAACGAGCCGCCTGATGAGCAGCCAAAGGTACATCAATCCTCCCATCATCAGACACCACAGACTGTCCATCGTGATCCCAGAGCACCCATCATGATGGTAAAAGAGATAGGGTCCATACCTCCTTGGGAGAGAATGGACGCCAACAGCCTGCTGCTTCACCAGAATAAGAGCAAGCAGCAGAGCCGCAGAAGCAACACCTCTGCCTCTCTGCCTCCTGAGTGTTGACATGCACCAGCAGATGCTAAGCGTCGCCGGCAGTTTCCAAATCAAGTCCGGTCCCTCAGAGTTAACAGCGGCATAATCAAGCACATCACCAGCCATTGCAGCTGCAACGAGCGCTGCGGCGGCAGCGGTAGCTGGCCAAACAGTCGCAATTGCGGCAGCAGCTGCAGTGCCATGCACAGCAGCATTGGCAAAGGCCTGGTCCACAAAGCAAGCTGCTGATTGGACAACCTAAACATTTGCTTCTGCTGCTGCATCAAGTGACACAACGGCACAGCAGCACTCCCAGAAGCCACAACTGCAGCAACAGCAGCACTGCTGCGGCAGCGACAGCAAGGGCTTCTGCAACAGGAGCAGCAGCACCTGCAGTCACAGCAACAGTAGCCCCAACAGATGCAGACTGTTCAAGCGCCCGTTGGGAAGGGCCAGGTGCACTTAACTCTAACAGGAAATGAAGAAGCTGTGAGAGCAGACCGCAGAACGAAGCAGGTCATAAGCCGCCACAAAATGGGGCCGTGGACCAACAACCAAAGCCACACCTATTTTCCCATCAGCAAACTCAGCAGAGCCTCCCTCACGATCATGGAGCATCCATGGTCCAAGAGATTAGTGTCCCTTCTCCTTGGGAAAATGGATGCCAACAGCCTGCCGCCCCACCAGAACAAGAGCAAGCAGAGGGTAAGCACAAGCAACACCCTCCTCCACCTATCTCTCTATTCGTAGTGTCGACATGCACTGTCTGATGCCAACAAGTTCCAAATTCAGTCGACGGCCTCAGAGGAAACACCAGTATGATAAACCACAACACCAGTCATTGCAGCTGTAGCAAGCGCTGCGGCAGCAGCAGCAGCAGCAGCAGCTGGCCCAACAGTTGCAATTGCAGCACCAGCCGCAACCACAACAGCAAGGGCTTTTGCCACAAGGTAGCTGATGCTTAAACAACCTCGACATTAGCTTTGCTGCATCCAACAATGGAAAGCAACAGCAATAGCAGCACTCCCTCCCAACTGCTGCAATCGCAGCAACAGCAGCATCAGCACCATGAGCAGCATCAATTGCTGCTGCAAGAGCAAGGGATGCCACAACAGCAGATGATGCAGTACCCGCAACCACAGCAACAGCAGCCCCAACACACTCAGCAACTTTGCAGCACCAGAAGCAACATCAACAGCAATCGCTGCTTCATCAACGATTGCAACTGCAGCCTCAGCAGAGGCCCCAACTGCTGCTCCTGCAAACAACAGCTGTATCATATTGTGTCCTTCGGGACATCCGTTAAAATTGGAACGATACAGAGAAGATTAGCATGCCCCCTGCGCAAGGATGACCCACATAAATCGAGAAATGGTCCAAATTAAAAACAGAAAAGAAAAAAAGAAGTGAAATTGTACCAGCAGTCCCAGCAGCTGCAACAACATGAGCTTCAACTAATTCAGCAGTAGTCGCAGCATCAGCAATAACAGCAGCAGCCGCCGCAGCAGCAACAGCAAGACGCTCTTGCTTCCACATGAACACTATGTCATTCAAGCGACAGCAGCGGCAACAGTAGCAGCAGCAGCAGCAGCAAGAGTTCCTGCTTCAGCACCAACAGTATACCATGCTTGCAGCAATGGCAGCAAAACAGATGCAGGATATACAACAGCACCAAAAACAACACCACAGAAATGTAGCAGCACAGCTGCAACAGCACGAAGCATCCTCCTTGCAGAGGCAGTGGCATTGCGTGAATCAGATGCCCCCACCCTCATGCAAACCGCAGATCCCGAATGACATACTAGCTGCACTTCAAACGGGGTAGAATGCACTGGAGAAAATCACTAAACTGTATAAAGTACTTAGCTTCTATTGCAACAGCAGCAGCAACAGCTGCAAGAGCACTTTGAGAGACGGCACCATCAGGAGTATCTTTGTCAAAAGATAGCAAACCACTCACTGCAGCTGCTGCAGATGCAAGGAGTTAACTGTGTAACCAGTGTGCTTCTTCCTTAGGTTATGGGGATAACAATAGTAGCCTGGCAGTACTATCCAGCGAGAAGTAAAAGCACCGTGAGGTGTGAAGCTTACTCGTACTATCTGGCCAAGCACTCTGCAGAACAACTCCGCTCCGAGTCGAGTGATGTCCAAAGTTGGCCTTATGCTGTTACACAGTGGATGACCTCCTGGCTCTTGAAGACTCACAGACTCGCGCGCAGGAGTTTTACTCAGAAGATGAGTCAATGGAGGAGAGGGAGGGGTTAAATCAAATTGGCTGGCCAGGACTACCATCTAGGTGGTGTAGAGGTGTGTTATGGCAGCCCAACGGATGGATGATGATAGTCCTCACAAGGAAGATAATACACCCCAACAAAGCCTCCCTAACCACCAGCCCAAATTTAAGGGGGGGGGGGGAATCACTTATTTGCAAAAACAAAAAACAGCCATTTCGTCAAAGTGGACATTTTATATTTTTTGAACGAAATTGCAACCTACTTATTTGGCCCTAAAAAATTCATATCTTCAGCTCCTGATGGTTGGCCCTTCCGAAAGCGCCAGACCCCCTTGAGTGTATCTGGACTTTACCAAACTGCAGATGCATCCAAGGGGGTCCGGCGTTCCTTTTTTTTTTTTTTTTTTACCAACAACGCTCCAATCTACTCGTGGGGAGCAGCACGTGCTCGGAACCGGGCCTGTTGTCCCTTGTGAAAATGCACATAACAATCTGCGGTACAGGGGCCATTACCCGGCTTCGGCTAAGAATAACAGTGATGTTCATGAGTAGCTGCTGATATTTTTGAAAGTCTTCTGAACAATCTGGAATTCTATAAAAGTTCTACAGAAAACACGTTCTAAAAAACTCGTGCCGGAGCTACCCAACCATCACCCACTCCCTCCACGACAAAAGGGAAAGGGATGGGAGACCAACCTCTCTCTCAATGGAAGTAGACAAAACACTTGCCACTACCTGCCTCTGCCAAAGGTTAATACGTTTCGTCAAACCCGGCCTCAAAATAGAGCAACTCCTCGACTCTGCCCTTGCCCCCCAGACGCGTCGCTTCCGTTCAAGATGCTACCTCTGCTGGATAGGACCTCCCCCAGTTCCTGAGGAGCTAAAAAGGTGATTTTTTTAGGGCCAAATAAGAAGGTTTCTATTTGGTCCAAAAAATATAAAATGTCCATTTTAACGAAACGGCTCTTAAAACCAGCAGTACTTGGCCCAGCTATCGGCCGCGGAAAAAAATAGATATCCCCAACCTTTGTCTGCACTTATCCCTTCTGGCAGAGTGCCCAAGATAACCCATCTTTCCCCTGTCAGGTCCTTCCTTCCTGACCACTGCATCCAGTGGGCTGTCCACCAATCCCACCATCTTCTGGACTTGGGGCAAGCCCACCAGAGGTGATGCATCGTCTCAAATAGCCAACTGCACCTATCGGATGCTTCCTTAACTGACATTCCTCTCTTGCTCAGCCAACTCGCTGTCGGGACAGACTGATGAGATTGTAGCCATAGTAGGGAGGCTAACTTCTGGGATGGGATTGACGCGAGCTGAGCCCAGAGCTTCCGCAGTTCGTTGCTGTTTGGAGGATCCAGATGAGGCATTGCAGCTTCCCAATCCCTTTTCAACTTCTCTCCTCTTCCCGCCTCTTTTGTATGTGCCCTCTGTATCAGGACTGATGAGCAACTTCCAAGATCCCATACTACTTCTGAGCCAACCTCCCACCCCTACCTTGTCACATCCAATCTCCTCTCCGCATATGCTGTCCCATTAGCCTCCAGCTGCCATTTGACTGGTTCTGTTTGCTGCCGCTGTTTGATTGGACTTGCTCTTATTTCTACTAGGGTATTAACCCCGTAGCTGGAGGTGATCCCAGTCTCCCTGAGACTTTGGGAACCTGCATATACCCTCTCATAGATAAGTAAGGAACATTTTCTGGGAATATCCTCGTTCCACTCTGATAAGCGCAGGAACTCATCCTTTGCTCCCTCACTTCGCTTGCACCAGGTCCCCACCGCAGGTATGAAATCTGGACCTAGCATTGCCTTCCAACCCTCAGCGATCGCCTGAATCAGGTCTGCAAGCCTCGTCTCCTGCTCTGGCAATCTGCCCAGCTTTTCCCTCAGCCTATTCTTACTTATCCACTGGCCCATATTCTCCTCCCAAATATCCTCTACCCTTGCAACTCCACGCTGGATCCACTTCATCCCATAGGCCCCTGCAGCTGTACTTGCTTTAAAGCAGGCTCCTTCACTGTCATGCAGCAGGGGATTCTCGAAGAGGTGCTGTTTGAGAACTTCCGACCTGGTGTTTGAGATCTTTATGGCGAGGCCGGGAGTTCTCCGGTAGCGCTATTCCTGCGCTAAGTTCGGAGCGCTAATTCACGTTGCGGTTAGCACCCGGTCTAGCACTACACGAGAACTTGAGGCCCGGGGGAGCGCGGCGGTTGACGCAGGAGTTGCGTTCTAAGTTCGCGTGTTCAGCGGTAGCAGCTGACCTGGCAGGCCGAAGTATTCACCACCATGATGAAGCATCGGCAATCCCGAGGCGCCTCGCTCGGCTGTTGCCAAGCAGCCTCTTAAGAGGGAGGCTGTATCGGGTCATGTCAGCCCCGGGTAGGTTCATGCGTAGCATTTGGTGCGAAGGTCGTGAGAGTGCAAGTGGCATGTGGTAGGGCGTGCGCCGAGGGCGCCCGCCATTCAGACGTGAGGTGCGGCAGTTAATGTTAGAGACGAGCTAGTGGGAGGCGTGGAAAGAAGAGGCGGACAGTGTGCAGCAAAGAAGAACGTTCCACAGGAGACATAGCTAAACCTTCACCATGGAAGGTAGTGCAAGGAGAGCGGAAGATCGATCCCCACCGCCTCAAGGCGAGATTCCAATTTCGGAAGAAGATCGAGTCAAGTTTCTTATTGCAAAGTGTTATGAGGAGGGGATATTTCCAGAGAGGCTGAGGCAGGGAAAGTTTATTTTCGAGAATGGAGTCAGAATTTTTGTTGTTGACAAGTAGGTGGGAGAGTTGACCACGAGGTGGCTGAAGGAAAGAACAGTGACGATTATCTTCCAAGGGGAGGCGAGGTATTTACCATTGAAGGTTCGGGAAGATTTGGTCAGAGCATACGAAAACGGCTGGGCTAGGACGCGTACTTTCAGCAGGAATCCGAAAAGAGGCCGTACTCACTTAGCAGGACCAAATGTGATGTCATACGTGGCTATGACTCGGGAGGTGGCTCAGTGGATGATAAACAAAGGAGAAGATAGTGTCACCATCAGAGGAGTGGCATACAAGATGTTGTTCAAGCCATGGATGACTCGTCTGGAGTTGGAGGAACAAAGACGTTTAGAAGACTCCTCCAAATTCTGGGTGATGGCCCTACGGGTGCCGCTCCGTGCTATGTTCCCGATCGCAGATATGGTGGAACGAAGCATGGGGAGAATCATCAACGCAATTCCCCCTCAGCCAGATGCTACGAGGCCCAAACTAATGAATATGAAATTCGAGCTTGTGTCGGAAGCAGAGGGTGCTTTCGAACCACTGTTACCCATATGGCTGGACGGCGGGGAGAATGTTAATATCGAATTCGTGTGTAAACACACGTCGTACTGCGATCGATGCAGACGGTGGAACCATACGGCGACAGACGACTGCCCACGCTTGAGACAACAAGATGGCGAACAAGCAGCTGATCACGGGAGCGCGGATAACTTCTCGTCTGGGAGGGGCCAAGTAAGGAGACAAGATCGACCGGAGTTGAACGCAAACGTGACTGGAGGAATCAGTGAGGCGGCAAGGGATCTTGTGACAGAACATCCAAGCCATGGGGGAGCTGAATCATCGTGTGGTGTAGCTACACGTGTCCAAGCACAACCACAGGCTCATTCAGGTGGCTCCGGCAACGTGGGTAGAACAGGTTCACTTGTTCAACAAGTGGGGGGACCGATGGATTTTGCATGGGCGGTTCCACCAGTCCATCCAGGCACAGGAACATCAAGGTCCCAACAGCCGAGTCAAAACTCATTGCGGCAAGGAGAGCAGAGAACAGAGGGGGAGAGGATTTTGGGAGAAACTCAGGGTTGACAACCCTCAGTGATGGAAGTAGCGAAGATATTGGCGGACGAAATGATAAGACAGCGGTTGGCGGCCCAGGAAAGAGAAACAAGGCAGTGCAGACATGAATGCTGTTCACGAAAACTAGTGGTGATTCAAGAAGTGGAAAGGGCTCTGGGAAGTACGGAAATGGATCAGGGAGAGCAGTATGGTGGACGCCTGAGACGAAATTCGGAGGTCGGATGACAGAGTAGGAAGGTGAAGTTGGAGGGAGGTAGGAGGTAGGCAACAAATGGAAGAGGCTAATGGTGAAGACGAGGAGATAGAGGTGGATGACGAGGATTCCCCGAGGGACATACAAGATGGAGCGATAGTTAGAGCGCGAGGGGATCAGGAGATGGTGGACAATATAATCCTTCTGTTTGTTTGTACATTACAAGGTCAGGAAATCTTCGTGCTATGTATTCGAACTGAAGATGGACGACACGTCATGCCTTCCAGCAATATTTTGGAAATCCCCTCTCCACAATTTGTTATCATGAAGGTCTGCCAACTCTTTGAAGAGAGATTCGTTTTTAGACTGTTTCCAGAGAATGCAATCGCACACATTCTAGTGGACTCACCAGCAGGGGGTAAGGTGCGGTATGTGATCCCACTGGTGGATGCACATATCCCACCGGACCTCTGGATGAATATTGGTTCAGTGAACCTGGTTGGCATTCCTCTGAGACCGTTCCTGTCGGATCCTAATGGAGAGTTCGGGGGAATCGAAGTGGAACCAGGATTGACAACAACTTTACTCCAACAGTTGAATGGGGAGTTACCAAAGAGAAAAAATCTCTCCTCGTTGTATTTTGCAGAAGTATTAAGCAGCAGGTGGCCAAAAGTCTCTCTCACTCCAAGGCAAATCCAACAAGCGGCCCTCCATGCGGCATCTCATGGGGAGAATTAAGCTAGCCACATGGAACGTTCAAAGCCTGGGGGACACAGCAGGCAAACACAAGGGACGGCGTCTGAAATCGTGGGTCCACGATAAAGGGATTGATATCCTTCTGATTCAAGAGACTAAACTGTCGGAAGACAAACTCATTCAGTTTAAAAACTGGTGATCGAGTCCACAACTGTGGTCACCAGCCAGGGGCAGTAAAGGGGCAGTGACTATCTTGATACACAACAGAATGGGGGCTGAAGTGATTGACTGTGACAATGATCTATGGGGGCGTTGGAGCTGGGTGAAGATAACAGTTGGGGAGGAGGAATGGGTGATTGCCACTATTTATGCCCCAACCGACCCACTAGACCGAATCGAGTTTGTTGAGCTGCTGTCAAGGAATATGCCGAAGTCAGATCACCTCATCATTGCAGGCGATTGGAACACGGTTTGCTCCCCGGGCCTCGATTCGGAGAAAGCAGAACACCTGCAGAGAGACAGACGGACGCTACTCACCTGGATGCAGAGATGGAACCTCCAGGATGTGTACAGAGCAGTCAACCCACTGCAACAGGGTTTCACCTGGTTTGGTCGAACTCCACAGTCCGCAGGAGTTAAGCGCAGACTCGACTTCTTTTTGGTGGCTGGTAATCTGCCTTCCAATGTGATCCAAATCAAAGAGCAGAATGCAGATCTATCGGACCACAAACCGGTTGTGATGCTGATGCAGTCTAATACGCAGAGTGATAGAGGCCCAGGCTGCTTCCGACTGAACACAACGTTATTGGAGGATGAAGGAGTTTGGGTTTGGGTGGAGCAGTTCTAAAAGGATTGGGATGAGGCAAAAGGAAGCTTTGGCACGAGAGGAGAGTGGCTGGAAGCAGGCCTCCGGATCATTTCGAATAAAATGGAAGTCTTCTCGTCCATAGCAGCCTATCTAAGGGATAAAGAAGAAGAAGACTCCCGGCGGAAGGTGGATGAAGCGGAACAACGCATCAATCTGCATCCGATCTCAGAACTGGCATGGGCAAAGGAAAGGGTAGCCAGACTGCAGGACTGGGGGAAAATTCAGCAGGCTAAGCACGACAGGTGGGAACAGATCTTGGCAAAGAAGAAAATTGTCACCGGAGATCGCCTGACGAAGGAGATATTTCATAGACTCCTGCCTAAAAGAAGAACAGTACAGATGAAGGAGTTGATGCATCCCCATCTCAGTGGCATGCCTACTGCAGATAATAACGAGCTGCTGCGCAACTATGCTGCGGCATACTTTAGCGACATTTCGACATCAAAATCAAGGTTCGAAGATCCAAACTGGACCCTTTTAAAAAAAAAAAAAAAAAAAAAAAACCAATCTGGCAGAACACTCAGACGCTTGGGACAACTTGGGAGTAGCTCTGCCTGATGAAGCACAAAAGGAACTGGACTTGCCGGTAACAGCAGAGGAACTCACTCACACTCTGGCTACTATGGCGAAGGGTAAAGCCCCTGGAGAGGATGGATTGCCACTATAATTTTACAAGGCCCACTGGAGCACGCTGGTGGAGGACGTGGTAGCGGTGTACAACGAGATCCCAGATGGCGGGTCACTGGGAAAGTCTATAGCCAAAGGAATCATTACTCTTATGTATAAGAAGGGAGATAGGAGTGGGATCCGAAACTGGAGGCCGATCTCACTCCTAAACCTCTCATACAAGCTATTGGCTAAGACGCTGGCCAACAGACTGACCAAACATCTACCAGATTTGGTGGGGTTGGACCAGGGGGCATTCGTCAAAGGTAGATCAATCATGGATAACTTGGCGACAGCCATAAAGGCGCTATAAGTGATAGAAGGGAGGAACGGAGAGGTGGTAGTTTTGATGCTAGATATGGAGAAAGCCTATGACAGACTCAATTGGGCTTTCGTCCTGACGACACTGAGGGCAATGAATTTTGGAGAGGCCTTTTGGGGGTGGGTCTGCGGTCTCTATTTTTTCTCATCAGCAGTAGTTCAAGTGAATGGGTACCACTCAGAAGAGTTCAAACTCTCGCGTTCACTAAGGCAGGGGTGCCCGCTGGCTCCCCTTCTCTTCGTGCTCCAGCTTGAAGTTTTACTGCACGATATCAGGGCACGTCCTCTGCTGGAAGGCCTACGTCTCAAGAGTGGCAAGGAATGCAGGGTGAAGGCACTAGCAGATGATCTGCTACCGTCTTCCCCCGAATACAATGTACGGTCATTATAGCTGCATTTGAGGCGTCTTTTAGTCTAGATACAACTATAATGACCGTACGTTGTATTCGGGGGAAGAAGGTAGCCCTGTCAGCAAACACCAAGAACTCTTTGGAAGCCTTGAAGCAGTGCCTGTTACGCTACGCAGATCTCTCAGAAGCAGCTGTCAACTGGAATAAGTCCATTTACTATCTTCCTAAAGACTTCTAGTTGAACGCGGAATGAGGTATGCGCAAGATTCAAGAGGATGAAGCAGAAAGGTACTTGGGAGTGGACCTGGCCTTGGAAGACTGTACGGAGACACAGTCTCTAATCCTGCAGGAGAAAGTGACTGGGCGGATCAAGAGTTGGGGGGCTGCTCCTCATCTGTCACTAATTGGAAGAATGTTAGCCATCTCGGTCGCAGCCTTTTCGGTTCTCTGGTTTGTGGCCAGGGTGAGGAGATTGGCCAAACCGCTGGTTAAAGAAGTCAAGACCGCTGCAAGGCGATTTATTTGGAAGCCAGGCTCAAGCGAGGAGGCAGGGTATATCCCGAAAGTGGCGTGGGCAACATTGTGCTTGCCAAAAGAGGAAGGGGGTTTAGGCCTCCAAGACCCAGAAACTCAGAACCTGGGTCTTTTGTCCAAGTGGATTGCAAAGGTGGATGCAGCAGATCAAAAAGCAGATTGGTGTATTTTGGCGGAAGAGATCCTTGTAGAACAATGGGAACTCTCAAGGCCAAGGGATGTATGCGTAGCCATAATGATCCAGGCCTTTCTGGCCAAGCGAATCAAGTCGAAATTTTGGAGGGATATTATCTGTGCCTGGCAGAAATATAAGCCGGATCAGGTAGCGAACTTCTTTCCAGCCTGCTCACACCGGGGAGAGAAAAAGAAAAAAAAGAAAAAGAAAAAGAAAAAGAAAAAGAAAAAGAAATTTGCTGAATACTAATTGAGGCCCTCATACGCCTGCCAGGTAATGTCTGTTTTGCCTTTTGGAACTCCGACGACATCAATTTCGTGACTTTGTGTTTTTTTTTGCCATTATGAACTAAAAAAGTGACCCACGAGCAGTTCCCTCCCCAAAAAAAGAAGAGTAGAGTGTGCGACCTGGCGAAGAGCGTCATTCGCAGACGTTGCTCTGACAGTTTTTGGTCGGATTTTTTGATATATCGGATGAGGATTGTTTGGGCTGGGAATAAATTGGTTGCTGATATATTGCATAATCACAGCAAAATGTCACGTATTGAGAAGGGTTTTTGCTCTTGCAAAGAATCCAAAGCTGATTTTCCACGCGATAAAGATGGTCACGTTGCTTTTCGTTTTTCCCAGATGGAGTGCATTCCAAGTTGTTTGAGGAATGCCAATAATGTACTTCACCCTAGGACGTCTGTATCTATTGGATATTTGAAAAGAACACTTATCGAGGGCCTAGCGATGATCCCAAGTGACGAAGATGGGTGGGAGGACGGAAGATGGGTGGGAAACATCTTACGTCAACAGTTGCATTGTCAATTCATAGTCAGATAGTAATTGTGTTGGGGAGAAGTCTAGGCGCCGAGCGCCAAGTAGGGGGAAGGGCCTGGACTCTGATGTTGGTGATGACGAGAGTAAGCTCTCATTAACATTTGGTTTAAGTGTTCCGATTCTCCATTGGTGTAACATTGGTGCATTACTGCTTTCTGGACACCGTGAGACTTTTTGGCTTTCAATGTGATCATTTAATCTGGATTCTGTCATCTCGCAATTGCTCATTTTCCTTGCACGTGTGTGTGTGTGTGTGTGTGCATAGTTGGGGGGGCGGCAGGTTGGGAGACCCGCCCCCCACCAATCAATCTATCAATCAATCAATCAACCAATCACAATGGAAAAAAAAAGTAAAAAAAAAAAGAAATAGCGGGTTCCTGTGTGACAGGGTGTGTGTGTGTGGGCGCACCGGGGGCCCAGGGGTTGGGAGATCCCTTCCCCACCAATCAATCAAAAAAAAAAGGAAAAAAACAATCAATCAATCAAAAAAGCAATCAATCAGTCAATCCGATATACAAATTCAATCAATCAAGATTTTTTTATTTTATTTTTTTCACCCACCAACACCCCCCCCCCCCCCCCCCCCTCCCCCTCCTGAAAATCGTTTTTTTTCCTTTTTTTTTCTAAGGGCTAGGATCGGGATTCCGGTACTCCAATCCAAACCCCCCACCCCCAAACCCATCCCCATCTGGCTGCTACGCGGCCACGAAAATCGCCGCGGCTGTGGTCATGACTGGGAAGTTGCGACCATGGTTGCAAGCCGCGGTCGTGACTGTGGCGACCGCGGCCGGGGGAGATTCATAGCTATAGGGGTTCAAACGCCATCACGGTGAAAACTGCGGAGCCTGTGATAAGCTCAGACCCGTACCGCGCAGCTTCCCGTATCCCTGAGGAAAAATCCCTTGGAAGCCCCGAGGCATGGACGCGGACAAACAGGGTTTTTTCTTTCTTTCTGTTTTTCGTTTTCTTTTTGAAACGACTTTTTCATTTTGTTTGGTTAATAACTCCTGCGCAGGCGAATAGCGGCCGCGGTATGAAACCAAGAAACGGGGGCGGTTGGGACTTTTTGAATTTTTGCGCGCACACGCCTAAGCTCCGATTTCTTCGCGCGTCTCGCATCCCCGTTTCTTGCTTTGCATCCCCGCACCATCTTCCCTTCTTGCTACGCGCATTTCCCCATGCCGGACTCTTCATCTTCCCCTCCGCCCAGCTCGATCCTTACCCCGCGAAGTGATTGGCCGCGTAGGAGTACGAGTGTGTTGATCTGGTTGTTCCCCTCCCCTCAGTGGTCTATTCCGCGCTCGTGCGCGGTCTCGACGTAACTCACTCTCTTTCTCTCTCTCTCTCTCTCTCTCGATTACTTTCCTTTTTTTGAACTGATAGTCCTCGCTTTTTGAGCTTCTCGCCCCCGTACCGGTGACGTCAACCGCTTGCATCCGCGTGGACGGTCGACACCCCCGCAAGGGGAGAGAGCTTAGACTTCGTCGTCTACCCTCGATGCGCCCACCTTAGAGAGAGAAGAGTTGTGACGATTGTTGTATGGATTCGGTGTTGGTTCGGATGACCGGGAACGCGGGACCTTGCCCGTGTTCATCACGTAGCTCCGATCGTCTCATCTCGCTACCGACCTTCCCTATCGCAGATGACGACAACGTCTATTGCGATGCGGACGTACGGCACGCGCTGAGGCGGACGGAGCAAGTGTGTTGGCAAGACCCGCCTCGGGCTTGTGAGATAAGGGGGAACGGGTTTGTTTTGATTGATCGTTTTGATTCCCCGACTCTAATATTGCCTTATACGGGTTTGACGGTGTTGCCCTGGTCGGCCGCTTACGCCGTGTGGCAGCCGCAGTTTGATTGTCGCTGGTGTCGCCAGGGGGACTCGTGTTCTTGGCGACGGCTGGTCCTGCGTAACGAGGGAGCGACACGTTTCCCCGAGCTTTCCCGTAGTGCGGGGGCGCTGCCCGCGCAATTTCGAATTCAGATGCCGGCGAGTTCTCCCGCCGCTTTACCCTCCCGAAAACTTTCGCGCGGACTCTGTGAGTCCGACGCCGAGGCTTGAAGGCCTCGAACCAACCACCTCCACAGCAAAAACCTGAGGGTTCGACCGCTTTGTGAGGCCTGAAGGCTTTGAACCCGCCACCTATCCCCTGAACCCCTTACGACCGAAGTTTTGTCCTCCACCGCCATGGCCCTCTCCCCTTGATGCCTTTTTCCGTCCCGATGCAAGACGACAGTTCATTTTTGCGGAAACCTTTTTGATTTGATCGTTTCGGAGCAATCCGACCCCCCACGGGACTCCGCGACGACAGTTCGACTCCGGGGAAAACCTTTGCCACGAAACGAGGGCCTCCCGTTTCGTCCGGGAGACTCAACCCTTACGGCCAAAAATCCTCGGCCACGCCCCTCCTAGAACTCTGATCGGCGACCCCGTACGGGAAGCCGCAAGGGGGCGTGAGGTTGGTATCAGAGCTGATTCGTTTCGGCTCCGAGGTTTTGCTAGGACGATTACCTTGTTTTAAAGTTCTTCTTTTCCTTTTGATCCTTTATTAGATTTTTCACATTTTTGAGTAGGCTGGCTCCCCGTCGACGGAGGCCCGCGAATAGCAATCAAAACCGAGCGAGAGGCCGGGCTCGAAACCCGCCTCCCACGATGGTGGAACCCGGAATTGGGGGTGAAAACGACGGTGACAACCACGCGGGGATGGCCAATCATCCACTGTACTTTGTACCTCCTCCTTCCGAAGTTCCCATTTTCTTCGAAGATGATACCGACCCTCGTACCTGGCTAGCGGCCTGGAAAGCTCAGGGCTGGTCGGATCAGTTGCTCCGAGAACGAATACCCGGAAGGTTAGCCGGAACCGCTTTTGAGTGGTATGGACATAACCCCTTCACTAATTGGGCAGCCTTCCAGAGGAAATTTCTCGATAGATTTGATCACATYGCACCGGGTCAATGCCTCCGTTTAATAAAGGAATRCACGCAGCAGCCTCGGGAGACCTTGGCCAGATATGCTAAACGTTTTACGTACTTAGCCGAACGCTCCGGGGTGGACGAGAAAATGGTACGGACTGATTTCGTCAGAGGACTGTCAGATTCTCGTCTCCGAAAAAAGATCCGCAAGAAATGCAACCCTATAGAACATACCCTGACGGAGCTAATTCAGTACGCAATTAAGTACGGGAAAGAAAATTACGATGTGGGCCTGGACTCAGAATCCGACAAAGTTGACCCTTCGGGTGTTCGACGCAGTAGCTACTCCGCTACGACACGAATGTTTGAAGATCGCTTCGGGTTGGGTCCGACAAAAAAAGGGCGTGGATCGGAAAGCTTCTTCCTCTGCTTCGGCCTCCCGTCGCCCTAGTCAAGCACAAGGAGGCCGGGGTGAGGAAGAAGTGTCCATGAAGGAGGTCGCGACACAATTAGTTACGGTAGTGGCCCTGTTGACGGAGTTTGTTCAGGGCCTGCAGCGGCAACGCCTAGCCGCCGCACAACGGCAACAAGCATCTATGGCTGCCGGGGCCACTATGATAAGACCGGCTGTGGCCGTGGCTGTCCAGTCCCTACGCTGTTATAACTGCAATCAGCCAGGTCACCTTGCGAAAGATTGCCCTAAACCTCGAGCTCAGGGTGGGCCCGCTGGGCCTTCCCAAATCCCGTTGGCCGCTGCATGACAGGGGAGGGTGGCCACGGTGATGGATACCGGGGCAACGGAAATGGTGACCCCTGCGGCCACCGAGATAGGGCCCGATGAATACATGGCTGCGGCGATGTTCGAACCCGGGACCATCGGAGTGATACGTCACGTCCAACGAATTACCGAGGAAAGCGACCTCGGGCCGTGGAGACCAGGGTTCGAAGACCTTGCGGCGCCTGGTCCTGAATACAAGGATGGCCATATCGACGTATTGGATGCTTTGAAGGCTCTGGATCTTCGGATCCCCGTCCCTATACCCTATCTGCTAACCATTTCCGAAGCGGCTAACAAAAAATTAATCGAACGATGCCTCAAAAACAGGCGCCGATTCGAGGAAAGTCGAAAGAGAAAAAAGCCGGTCCTACGGGACCTACCCACAAAACGAGGAGTCGCAGCCCTCGACCTCAAAGGTGCACGAAGCCGACCGAATAGGAATGATCCAGACCGTAGACTCCGCCTCGGAAAAACCCGAGGTATTCCTCTGAGCCTATCCTATAACCTGGAAAGGCGTTGAGTGTGACTGCGAGGTCTGGGGAAATCCCTCGGCCGCCATCCTAGATTCGGGATTGTCAGCGGTCGCCATTTCTTGGAGGTTGACGAAACAGTTGGGAAGGGAGGGACAGGTTCACCCCCTCCGACCGGATGAACTGTATATATCCGCTACGGAAGACAGTATTCATTGTCAGGGGCGAATAACGAACGTGCCTATACGGGTGGGGCGGGTGCATTGTTTGTGCGACGTGATCGTGCTGGATGTACAGGCGTATGATGTTCTGCTAGGCATTCCGTGGCAGGCGGCGGTTGGAGCACGAATACACTTTGACAGCTGTAAGGTGGTGCTCACTTCGGCCCACCCCAAACCCCAAACGATACCAATGAGACTGGCGGTGCGCATGCGCACCCAGACGGCGCCTCGACTCACCACGAAAGCCCATAAGATCAGCATGATCCGATGCCTGTCACCAGGCGAAAATGAACCATCAACGGAAACTGACGAGGCTGATGCACCCGACCGATATCTGATCCGAGTTCAGGATCAGTGGCGCCATTCTTGGCAGCAAGAACCACTGGAAATAGTTCGGAGCGAGTCCAACCGGTCGCACGCGTTCTCCTCCGTGGTGCAGGGGGAACCCCTGCTGAGGGTGTCCCGAATAGAAGACCTTTCGGAACCCCCTGCGTCCTTATATCTCAGGACGGAACCCCTACCTGAAAGATTTACCGAGCTGAGGGGGCTGTGCGATTTATCTTTTCGACCTCCACGGCCCCTACTCACGAATGAGAAAGCCGCGATACTTTTGAAAGAGGGGGTGTCGTTTCAACCCCGAACAAGGGAATATCGGTGGGGACCGAGGGAACTGACGCAGGCCTTTTCGGTAGAACCCTCGACCGAACCTGAACTGGATAGTGACAGTGACATGGAAAGCGAGCCGATGAGCCCGGCGGACAGTCAACTTATTGCGACTGTCCTTTCGGCGAAAACCGACAACTCTTTGTTTGGGGCCTCGCCCGATGCCAACGCGGCGGTCCCCACGATTACGACGACGGTCTCCCTTCTTGGGGGAACCGTAGAAGTTCAGTTACCAGCCCGTGTTCCAGATGAATACCGACGCCTCCTCCTGGCGGTTATACGGGCCTATCCTGAGGCCGTCAGTATTCAGGACCACGACATAGGGCTAACCCCTTTGATACAGCACGCGATTGATACCGGGGATCACGCCCCGATACATTGCCGACTGTACCGATATTCCCTTAAAGAAAGACAGCTGGCGTTGGAAAGGGTACGGGAATTCGAGCGGTTTGGGTGGGTCGAACCATCGCTGGGACCGTGGTCTTTTCCTGTGGTCCTCGTGCCAAAACGAAATGGTTCGGTCCGGGTATGTATCGACTACCGGAAATTGAACGCTATCACTACCAAAGATGTGTATCCCTTGCAGCGAATCGACGATTTGTTGGATACTATCGGGGCCGCTTGAGTCTTTTCCAAGTTCTATATACGACAAGGTTTTCACCATGTCGCAGTCCGACCGGAGGACCGACCCAAAACCGCTTTTGTCCTATTTGAAGGCACGTGGGAATGGGTCCGGTGTCCCATGGGAATTTGTAACGCCCCTGCAACGTTTCAGCGGGCCATGAATATG
>BFEA01000105.1:2808114-2839322 GCA_003427395.1 Chara braunii | reverse complement strand
CCCCCAAAGTCGTGTAGGGCTTTTCCAGCCCAACATGCCCTTTTTTTTTTTTTTTTTTTTTTTACACGTAAAAAATGGGAACAAAAAATACTGCACCGAACTCGGCAGGTCGGCCTGGGCCGCGGCCGACTCGGACCCCCCGGCCGCGGCCGGGCGTGCAACGTAGGTTTTAACAATACCGAATATGAGTGCACATCTTTGACTAAGGTGTTAACGAGGACGTGCACTCGTCCAACTTTCACGGCCGCATTCTCGATGACTCCTACAATATTCAGTGCTTCCTCGTCGACAGAGACGTAATGGTCTTTGCCAGATTAAGGGAGAATCGAATTGAGTCGTCCCGTTCTTTTTACCGTGTCTAATGATATAACGACCGCAGAGGAGCCGGTATTGATGAGAGCGTAAAAGGGTTTGCCCCATACTTCGCAATCATATTCAACACTTTTCCACAACACTGGTCGAGCTCAAACGAAGTGATCTTTCTCAGCTAAAGAAATTGCAGCTACTCGCGCTGCTTCGGGTTCACCAACTTCGGGTTCAGGCGATGCAACATCCTCCGCTCCTTCTTCCTTCTTCTTTTTCAACATTCGTTGTATGCGCGGGTATGTAAAGCGCTTTTGATTCTTCTGATATTGTTGCAGCAGCTTGTCATTCGCTGCTTCGGATATGGTGAGCAAATGCCCAATTAGGACCGGAACGCGAATGTCCAGCTGCTTAAGCGTTCGTAGTACATCGATTTCTCCCGTCTGAAACTGTGGTCCTGGGTTAGATTCGCGTTCGACCCATTCAAGATCGTCTTGGGCTGGTCGGATTGCTCCGATCATTCCAGCGAGATGAAGGTATTCGAGCGAATCGACCACGTCAACAGCGTCGGAAGAAGAAGTTTCTGTGGTCGATGCAACCGCCATTGAGGGGGAATGTCGCTCCGGGGCGTACGCAACGATCTCCTCACTTCGGGCCGTATCCATTAGTGCGGTCATTCGTCCTTGATTCAGAGCTATGGGAGCCGCGACAGGTGGGGGCTGATTTCGTTTCGGCTGTGGACAGTCCCGGCGAAATGCCTGGGCTGTTTACAGTTGTAACACTCGATTTTCCCTGCCGAGTTAGCTGCAGGAGGGAACTGCGGTGCATGTCCGGGCGCAAGCGGAGCAGGCAAAAGCGGGAATGATGCAGGGGCAGGTCGAGCAGGAGCCGGGTTGGGCTTAATTAGTCTGCTCATTATCTGTTCCATTCGATCCATGTGAGCCGCCTGCATATGGACCAGGTTGCTCATCCATTCAGATTGTCTGGTAGTAGCTGTATGGATCATCTGTGCGAAGTGCATGTTTGTTATGGCCATTGGAGAGGGATCTTGGGAGCTTCTGGGTTTAACAGTTGCTACGTTTTGGTTCATTGAGAGGGTTGGAGGAGGGGGAGAAGGAACTGACGGGATATCAGAGGCGACCCCTTCGGGATGATCAGGCCGAGGATAGAATCGTTCTACCGCTCGTAACCACGATCGTCGTTTCGCCGCTACATCCTGAATCGTGTCCGTAATGTCTTCGTCTCCCTGGCCGATATATTTCTTTGTATCCGTCAAGTCTAACTCAAGTGCTTTAGTGATGATAGCGGATAGCTGGTGCGTTTTAGGGGGGACCTTTTTCTGCAGCTTTCCTTTTAACGTTAAACTTCATAGATGATCGATGAACAAATCTCGGGCGGACTTTTCATCTTGCCTTGATTTGTCTAACGTGGTTTGGAATCGATCCACGAAGTCAGGCAGCAATTCCCGTGGTTCTTGCGGTCGAGTCTTGAGCACATACCAAGCGGCATCTTCGCTAACCGTATCAAATCTGGCCAAGAATGCTTGCTTGAAGGTGTTCCAATCTACCCACGTGTGTTTCCTAAACCAATCATGCGCCGTGTTGCGAAGCAGCAAAGTGATGACGCGGGGAAGATCTCCCGCGCTATATCCTTGAGCTTCGACGGCTTCCAACCAAGCTTCGGGGTGGGTGTGATTAGGAAAGAAAGGAAAAGGGGCGGGAATACTAACAACCACCCTGGGGGGAGCTACGTTACCGTCTGCCATTGGCATAGCTGGTCTAGCTGGACCAGATCTAGATCTGGTCACTGGGCAGTCTCGACGAGCAGGTTGAGGACTTCTTCTACCTCTCGCCAGTTCGACTCACTATCATCAGAACCGACACGTGTCGGCTCCGATACCAACCTCACGCCCAGTGACGCCCTGTGCTGTCTTTCGTTCAGAGTGCTAAGAGTGCAGAAAGAAGGCCTAAAAAAAAAAACCAGCAAGATGGGGTGTGCTAAGGATTTTTGGAAAATTGAGTGTGGGGACACACACAGAACTGAAATCCCCCGTGTTGGCCTGATAAAGTGAGTCGGTTGCTTTCGCGCGTCGCGGAATGCACGCGAGGGAACGACGCGAAAAAAAAATTTCCAAATTCAATCCAAAAAGTATTGTCGAGTTAGCCACCACGCTACGAATCTTCGTTTAGAGCAGAAGGGATGCAGTACACTCCACGTATCCCGTTTCTGTATCAATTCCCGACGTCGCTCGTTGGTCAGTTCCGAGTCTGACGTGGATGGCCTTAGCCGCGTGGATCTTTCCTTGTGCTCATCTTCACTCTGTATCCGGTAGTGGAAGCTCTTTGATTCGTAGCGATTGAAACGCTGGCACTTAGTGCACAGGGTTCGAGGCCAATGGGGCGCCACTGCCGTCCACGGAATGACAATCAGCTCGTTAAATGGCAACAGTACTGAGTAGGGTGGGAAATGCGTATCAATAATGACAAAGTCCGCATCCACGAACCCGAAACAATGATTTTCGAGAGGGAAGTAATATTGTCCACCGATCCGTGCGACAGCTTCTCGTACGTCCCACTCCCATACACATGTCCTTTCCTCGTTGTAAGGGAAGGGGCGCGTTGGCGAGGGAGATACGGGAGGCTGGCGCCCGATCGAGGAGCGGTCGTTAGTCCACATATCAATCAATCAAAAGGAGTTTGCAAACACCCTCGAGACGTCATCAAAAGGCATAATCGAAAAAGAACTAACTAGTATTTTCCTTCCTTTTGACACGAGGGAAGCATCCATGCATTCATCGGGTTGGAGTTTCGAGGGATCAACCCACGACTCAGTTTCAGCAGACCAGATTAACAACAACACGAGGTGCCTGGCTTTTCCAAGGCTGCCCTATAGACTGTCTGCAGATGTCGTGCAACATAAGGCAGATGGCATGCGCAGTGCATTCGGAACGACAGATCTAAACACTCTTGCATTCTCGAACAAAATCCCATCGAGATCGGGGTTTAATCAACGCAAAAATTCACATACAAACATCTCCATGCATACATCAATTTTGGAAGGTGCGAAAATGCCAATGATGCATCTAAGACAAATCGGGGGATAGTACACATGCATCCAGCGTTCACAAGACAAGAGGATTGAGCTTCCTTACATCTGGGGATTACCCAGGAAACAAATGGAAGAGTTCCGGAAGAAGTTCTTCTTTGCAGGAAGTCACAAGAGTTCACTTCGGACACAGGAGAGACAAACTCGTAACACATCATCATTCAAATCGGAGAGAGAGAGAGAGAGAAAAAAAAAAAAAAAAAAGAGAGAGAGAGAGAGAGAGAGAGAGAGAGAGAGAGAGATGGGACAGATAGACGAGAAATGTCGAGACAGGACATACTGGACTTTGACAAAGGAACGTCCGGCTTCACAGCCACAAACTCATACCAAAAATTAATCCGCAACAATGAAGGCGCATTCGCCGTAAAATTCCAGTATGGCCCCGGGCCAATCATCCACTCAACTCGAATTATCGATCCTCACCCCCGCACCGACGATCCTGGCCGTCGCGTGCTTACTTCCACCACTGCAATCGTCACCCCGCCGACGCAAGCTCGACGCGGCTCGCCTGGATCCCACAGTCCGTCGTGACGATCAAGCGCGCAGCCGGCCAGCCTACAGTCAACCCGACAGGACTTTTCGACTCGCACCAAACACCTCACCTAGCCACTGCTTCCCGGAAGCTGACTTGCGAGTGGAAAACGTAAGAGAGCTTTGCGGGCGCGCTTGCGGAATTTATAGTTGCGAGAAAGGAGATAGATGGGGGAGGGGACAGAGGGGAGATCGAGGTGTAAGGGGAGAAGGTTCAGTGAAAGGTGCTCAAGGGAAGCCATGTTGATTCTTTGGATCCCGATAGTTGGCCAATCAGATTCGTCGCGCAATAGGAAGATCCTCTGACTCAACGCGTCTGATTGGTGAGTCGGGGTGATCGGAGGACCAACCGGGCTTCGTGAGCCAAGGTTGAAGAGCGAGAAGAGACGAGGCGTGAAAAGCAGCGTGAGACGGGTCCAAGATTCAGATGATCAAGAAGAGGAAACAGGCGCGCAAAAAGCAGAGAGAGAGAGAGAGGGAAAAACAGTTGCGATAGGAGAAGAAGAGGAGGGGGAAAGGAGAGAGGAAAGAGTGCGGGGGAAGAATGACGCGGGAAATAAGGAGGAGGAAGCTCGCATGCGCGGCGCCGACAACAAGAGGAAAAAGGCACCAAAACAGTTGCAGCTTGCCCATGAATTCAAAAATTGAAATCGCCATATCCGCTCGACAGTTAGGAATTACGGCGATTTCAATTTTTGCCTGAAATCAACAGAGCTTGCCCATGAATTCAAAAATTGAATTCATCGACAGTTTATGCCTGAGCGAGTGCACTGAGCGGATATGGCGATTTCAATTTTTGAATTCATGGGCAAGCTGTAACTGTTTTGGTGCCTTTTTCCTCTTATTGTCAGCGCCGCGCATGCGAGCTTCCTCCTCCTTATTTCCCGCGTTATTCTTCCCCCGCACTCTTTCCTCTCTCCTTTCCCCCTCTCTCCTTTACCGCTCAGTGCACTCGCTTAGGAAGTACGGAATAAACAGAGTTTGCCCATGAATTCAAAAATTGAAATCGCCATATCTGTTTATTCCGTAATTCCTAACTATCAAGCCCGATTCCCAGTGCACTTGCTCAGGCGCGCGTAATTTCCCGTGTATTTCCCGAATTACAAAAAGCAGAATTCCAAGAATCACTAGAACTACCGAAAAAAATGGGGGCTCAAACAAGGCGTCTGAAATCAAGAAAAGCGACGGGGGTTCTATGGGGTTGGCATGATACAAAAAGGGGTATTGAGTCAAAGGGTACGAAAGATAGCATGGGGTCGGGAAGTGGTTCGTCACACGTTACTGCATGGAGGTGCTCATATCACCCCCTGTGGTAGCCCTACCTTGGGTTTCACAAAAGAAAGACTTTCGGAGGTAGGCCGCCGGGAAAAACGGCTAGCAGCGCAACCAAGAGGAGGCCCGCGCCAACTCGGTTTTTGGATCGCAGGGCATTTCAAGCCCTGGGAAAATGTGGCTCAGAAGTACTGGTGTTGCATGTCAGATCAGTATCAGGAAGGGCTTGAAGCAATCTGCTTGGCCCATTATGAAGAGAAAGGGTTGTGGGATGAAGATTCCCCAAAATTCATTTTGTGTAGACAACAGTCCAGAAAGTCCCAATCCACATGATCGTATGCTTTTTTGAAGTCGATGAACAAGATTGCAGCCTCTCCCTTACGTTGTCTCGCGTACTTGATGGTTTCGTTGACTGGTAGGACATTATCTTGGATGTTCCTTTGTGGCATGAACCCTGTCTGGTCCAGGTGGATGAGGTATTCCATTTACGGGAGCAGTCTGTTAGTGAGGGCTTTAGAGGCAATCTTGTAGGGGAGGAGGAGAAGGGTGATGGGTCTGTAGTTTCTTACGTCTGCCTTGTTTCCTTTCTTGTACAACAGGGTGGTGACCCCCTGGCTAACTAGTCCCCCAAAGGTCCCTTCCTGTCTCACGGCTTGAACATAGTCTAACAGACTAGTCCTGAAGACGTCCCATTGCTGGAGTCAAAACTCCTTTGGAAAGGAGTCCAAGTCGGGCGTCTTTTCCTCCTCCATCCCTTGTAGTGCCTCCAGTAGTTCGTCGATAGAGAGAGGTGTCTCCATATGCATTTTTTTGTTGAGTTGAAAGCATCGACGGAAGCTGTTGGAGCATGAGGTTCCAAGCGTTTGTGAGTTGTTCGTTTCCCCA
The DNA here is from genome assembly GCA_003427395.1 of Chara braunii. Classification (NCBI taxonomy): domain Eukaryota; kingdom Viridiplantae; phylum Streptophyta; class Charophyceae; order Charales; family Characeae; genus Chara; species Chara braunii. Next base: position 2,833,226 of record BFEA01000105.1, on the reverse strand, counting down.
TTATGAGGATTCTGATGCATAGAGTTTCTGATAGAACTGGGCGGCATAGTCAACAACGGTGTAGGCGTTGGTTGTATCAGGTAGGGTGTGGTTAAAGGGGTGCTTCAACGAAGTTACCATTGTCATCCTTGCCTTTGCCCTTGCTTTTCTGAAATATACCTTGGTCATTGTTCCTTCGGTGTCTTATCGCCGTATTCTTGCTTGCACTCTTCACGCCTCCGCTTGATGTTCCAAGTAGGACTGAAGGTGGTCCCTTGCCATTTGCAGTTTGTTATAGGTCTCCTCATCTAGGGGGTCTGTCTGTAATTTTCTATCCCATTCTTCTAAATTCCTGAGCACACTGTCTCCGTGTAAGTGTTTGAATGCCGTGAACGCGCGTTCTCGTTCAAACGCGCGCGCTCAATCCCCCTCTGCGAGCGTTCAAACGCGTTCAAACGCGCCATGTGGCAAGGGGCAGGAAAAAATCGAACGTGCCCCCCCTCCGAGCATGCGCGCATCATGCACCACCCTGGGACGCGTGGCATTCAAAAAAAGAAAAAAGAAAAAAAACACACGAAATACCCCCACCCAAATATATACACACGCACACTAATACACACAGATATTTACACACACACACATGCACTCATTTTTTTGGGGGGGGGCGGGGTGGGGGAATCTCCCTAACATGGCTCAGAAGGCCCATGCAGGCTATCTGAAGGGTCCTMGCAGACATGTAGCGCCGACAGCCCCACCAAAATCGAGGCAGGCAGTAAATATGAAATAGAGCACGAGCTGGCCGAATATATACCCGAGATTCGAATTCAGGTCTGTGTTTCAACAGTTATGGGTTGCTCACGTAGCTAGGGCCTATTGGTCTCTGCACGTGACTCTTAGGGCTTGGCTGCACTACTCATCAAATATGCAAAACTAGAATGAATCTTCTGCAGAACATGGAATAATACGCCACCATATGTTTTGTATTTTGTGCATGTGGTGAGTAGAGGCCCTTAGGGCCACTACACGTATTCCTAAGAAAAGAAAAACGAGAAAAAATTCTCGTTTTTCCTTTTTCTCGTTTTTCCTTTTTCTCGTTTTTCTTTTTTCTTGTTTTTCTTTTCTTAGCAATACGTGCAGTGGCCCTGAGTGCCTCTACTCACCACATGCACAAAAGACAAAATATATGGTGGCGTATTATTCCATGTTCTGCAGAAGATTCATTCTAGTTTTGCACATTTGGTGAGTAGTGCAGCCAAGCCCTAAGAGTCACGTGCAGAGACCAACAGGGCCTAGCTACATGAGCAACCCATAACTGCTGAAACACAGACCTGAATTCGAATCTCGGGTATATATTCAGCCAACTCGTTCTCTATTTCATATTCACTGCCTGCCTCGATTTTGGTGGGGCGGTCTGCGCTACATGTCTGCGAGGACCCTTCAGATAGCCTGCATGGGCCGTGAGATTCCCCCACCCCGCCCCCGCCCAAAAAAAAGGAGTGCATGTGGCCACAGTTTTTTTGCCGCGTATGGATGTTTCGACTTTTGTTTTTGGCCATTACTTGGTTGTTGTTTTTTTTTGCAGGGCTGCTGGCCCCTCCCTCGCCACCCATTCCCCCCCACCCCCAAACCTGCCGCCCCCAACACTACATGGCTTCTGCACGAACGCATCAAAAGCGTTCAGCCATGTTCAGTGACCGCACGTTCACCGCGTTCAAAACCTGAACGTGAAACGCGTGTTCAAAACCTGAACGTGAAACGCGCGTTCAAAACCTGAACGCGAACATGTCTAGTGTGGCTTTGCATCCCCTGGCGTGATTAATTGAGAATTTTTTGACACGGTCTCTCAATTGTGCAAGGCCGTCATTGAACCAGTGTACTACTGAATAATATGCTCCCCGTTGAGTGATCCAATATTCCCAAAAAAAAATTACCAAGTCCTTCAAAGCTTGCAGTTTCAGGAGCGAGGTGTTGAACTTGTAGAAATTGGGACCCCTTTCAATTTGATTTAGGAAGGATATCCCAAGCACTATTCCTCTATGATCAAAAGACTTGCATGGACTGAAGGTAATGATATCGGCCACTGTCAGTGCTCCAATTAGTTCCTCAAAGATGAGGATACGGTCGATTCGGGAGTTTGATCTTCCTGCAGCCCCTTTTGACCGAACACATGTGTATGCTCTTTTGGTTGGATGGAGCGTCTTGTAGGTGTCCTTGAGCTGCAGTGCAGCCATGAACCTCGCCAGCATCTCTACATCCGGGTTCATGCTATGCTGGGTGACATCCCTCTCCTCACATTGTGACGAAGACCTCCTATCTAGTATCGGGTCCGGTGTGATGTTGAAATCCCCAGCAATGATCAATGGGGCCCCTGAGGGTAGCTCCTAGTAGAGCTGGTGTAGAAATTGTGCTCGGTCTAAAGGATCATTTGGGCCGTATACACTAACAATTCCTACCTCCTCTTCGCCTATCTTCGCTTTGACATACACCCATCGACCATGTTGTCTATCATATTCACATGTTATGGGTGTGATCCGCGAGGAGGGGGGAATCCATATGGCCAGTCCTGTTGAAGCGCCAGACCTCGCCGGGGCTGAGAAGGATGTATATGGCCATACCCACTTTTCTTTTGCCTTATGGGGGGGGGAGTGTGTGAGGTGCGTTTCCTGAACGCATATCACGTCTGGCCAGTTTCCCGAGTCTTCCCCTTTTAATATTCGCCGAATGGTGTCTCGCTTTTCTGGTGATGCCTGCGCTAAACCATTCAAGTTAAGTGCTCTTATGTCCAAATCGACTTGTTTGAGTTTTTTTTCCCAGTCTGGGAGCCTCCGTAAAGGGAGGGAGACCTGTGGAGTGGGGGGAGGCACTGGGGGGGTGGAGGGGGAGGTGGTTGGTACCGTACGCAGTCCATTTGCTGATGCATAAAATCCATTTATGGCTTGGACTAGATACCTACACTCCCCAGCTGCATGTCAGTTGCAGGTGTTTTATGATTGGGGGGAGTGCAGGGATTGTTCCCGCTGACCGGTTTCCTTCCAGCTGGAGGAAGGGTGTCATTTCTGGTCTGACCACCGTGGGGGGTTCATTTTCAAAGTCTTCGTCCGAGTCTGAATCCCCCCTATCTGCTTCCACCTCGCTGTCGTGATCTCCGTCCCCCTCTTCATTCCTCAACAGGTCCATTACCTGAGATGCCAGTGAGCCGTTCGGTGGCAGCTTTGCCCGGGCATTGGAGGGCCCAACCAAGGGATTAATCGGGATCCTCTGCAATAAGGGTGGCTGGGCTCGAGTCAGCTGACCATGGCTCATGCCCATATGGAGTACTGTCCCAATGTCCTCAACGAGCACGGTCGGCCAGAATTGGCTGTCGTCTGTGCCCAGACCCGAGCATCCTCTCTTGTTTCAGATGTCAACCAATTCGGTAGAGAAGTTGTACCCTGCCGTTTTGCCGCTGAGCTCCTCGAGCAGCGCGGTGACAATGGAAATGATGGCTTTTGCCACTTGGCCCCAATCAATTTCATTAATGTTGGTGTATTTATTGACTGCCTGTTTAATTTGTTGTTTGGCAATAATACGCCTGCAAATTTTTTCCCAGTGCAAGGGTGGTATGAGTTCAGTAATGGAGATGCCTGCTGGAGACAGTTTCTGAGTATCCAGTCAGTGAGCTCTTTCAATTGTGCTCTTACTACCTTGTCCTGGATTGTGTTAAGATTCGATCGTTTCTCCTGGGACGGGACTGATCCTATCCCTGGTCTTTCGCTGGTCATTTCCTAGTCCCAGGTCTCTGGACACTTTTCTCGGTCGTTCCCGTTGGTCCCCTCCCCCTGTGGGGCCGTTTCCATTTCATGATCCAGTACAGGGTGGATCCCGATATCCATGACCAGTGTTGTGTTGCGGCTGGTGGCCTGTGGTCCGGTCGCCTGTGGAGGTGATTCCATTTCAAGATCTTGTGATGGGTTTATGCCTTCTACTGGAATAGGCGGTGGCGTCTCGGGCTGTAGCACCCATGTCGACTGTTGTTGTGGTTGCGGCTGCAGCTGGTGTTGTTGCACCGCCCTTTGTTGTAATTGTTCCAAGATCCACTGCTGCTTTTGCTTGTAGAGATGCTGCTGCTATCGCAACCAGTTTTGAGCTTCCTGGAATTGTTCCCACTGTTGCAGGCGGGTGGGTTCTTCCGACCTGCGTTGCTGCTCTTGCTGTTCTTCTCCGGTTATCAGCATTTTCTGCACCTGTTGCCAATGCTCCCGTTCCCATTGTACTTGTTGTTGGTCCTGGGTTTCAATCCGTCCCATTGCTTCCCTTTGCTGTTGAACATGGTGACACTGTTGAGTCTGTTGCAGGTGCAGTAGCAGGGTTGCACGCTGCTGTTCCTCGGTCTGAGGACGCAGTTCGGTGGTATGACTCAGCAGTCGGTTTTGCTCACTCTCCTGTTGTTCTTGTTGCTGATGCATCATGTGCGCCTGATCTAAGGCCAAGCGATGGAACAGGGCGCGTTGGTCTGCTGTGAAGGCGGCCTCTTGCCCCACTTCATAGGTGAGCCATTGCTCATCATTCTTTGGGTCTAAAGCATGGTCTGGTTCCGATTCAGACCCAGATTCTAACTGCAGATCGGGTATGAAGACGTCCATCTCAGGAAACCGCACCCTGTGTGCGTTTCTGTAGGCAATGGCCTCCCGCAACTCTGCCTCGGCCTGTGCTTGCTCCATCAGCATCTGTTCGTACGCTGGTGTGAGGTGGTGTCTGTAATGTGTTTCCCCAGGCTGTCTGTGGTCATGGTCGTGGGGTGGAGGCTGACGGTCGGGGGCCACATCCGGAAGGGCATTTGTGAGCAGTGATGCTGGTGTGTGGTGTGAGGCCGTCTCCCCTGTGGTTGGGGTCTGCTGTTGCGGGTGGGTGGCAGTAGTGCTCTGGCCATCAATCTGCTGTGCATGGTGCAGGTTTACAGAGCTAGCGTCCTTCAGCAGGTGCTTCTCCCAGGGTGTTTCTTCCAGAGAGGGTGGCAGGAGAGCAAGGGCCCTTGACTGTAATGGTACCCCTTCTTCTATATTCACCAGACCTGTTTTTTCGTTGCTTTCAGAACTGACCCTCTCCTCCTCTTGGCAACCAGCAGCTCGCTCATATTTGTGTTGATTTCCCTTCCAGGTGCCACCTCCAGAGGCAGGACAGGAGTGCGTGGCGGATCACGCGTTGAGTTGTCAGGGGTCCGTATGATCTGGGGGCCGTCTCGCTGTTGTTGCTGCTGATGGGGTTGGAGGGGCTGTGGCTGTAGCCTTTGGACTGCTTGGAGCATTGACTGTGAGGCTTTCAAATGATCGGGTTTGATGGTTGGGATGTCCCCTTCGGCAGGGATAAGGTTCCTTAACCCCTTCAAGTTGGCGATTTGGCGCAAGTAGTCGAACCGAAGAAGTTTGCGCATCGTTTTCTGTTGACTGCCATTACCTTTCTTCTCATGCTTATCTTTGGCCTGTACTACAGACAGTGACCCCGTATCTGCAGTGACGAGGGGGAGCGGGTGGTCCGATGTTGGCAGTGCCAATGGCTCAGGCTGAAAGCGAGCTTTCTGTTGCTCAGTCCGCCTCGTATTTGTGATAGGCATCAGAGTGGTTGCCCCCGAGTCCGTCTGTGGTAGTGACAATGGTTCAGTCTGGAGCTGAAAGGGAAGGTACTCCCCCAATTGCCTAGATTCGATCTGTTTTATTTTCTCACCGCAGTTGGCTTTATGCTTGGCCATGGTCCCCTTCCTGTGTTCACTTGCGGTGATTGCAAGCGCCACTGTCTCAGTAGTGGTAAGCGCGAGGGGGGGCGACGTGGCTGATGGCAGTGAGGTTATGGGGTCTGTTGTTTTTGTCGTAGCCGCTGCCTACAGGGGGAGCAATATGTCTGGTGCTGGCAATGTCGGAGGGTGGGGGGGATTGTGATTCTCTGGTAGCACCGTTTCTATTGCTGTTGTAGAGTTGCAGCCTGTGTCCCTCCCCTGGTCCGAGTCCTGTTCATCTTCCCCTTCTTGCTCCCGGGGCTGTGTGCTTGGCTGTGGATCAGTCCTTGGTTTAGTGGCTTTCATTTTCTTCTTGGACCCCCTGCTATCAGGTGCGGTTAGTTGGGACTGTGTTATTCATGGCTCGTGTGCTTCTTGTCCTGGCAGGGTCGACATGCTGGCTGCTGCCTGCCCCATATGACTGTTATTTTTCATACCATCCCCAAGTTCGCCCCCACCACTGGTGGATGTGTCGCACGTAGCAGGCGCAGCATGGGAGGTAGAGGGGGAAGGTACTCCTCCCCTGTTCTCCCTTTGTTGGTCATTTGGGGATGTGCCGGTTGTGGCTTCCCCATTCAGTGGTCCGGCGGTTGCCTGCGCTGCCCCTTGTGAGCCATTTTGGCAATCAGTCTTTTGTACTCCTTCGTTTCTCTTATCTTCCCATGATGGTGTCGTTTTTGTTACACTAACTAAAGAGCACAACACTAACTAAAGAGCAAAAACTAATTAAAGAGCACAACACTGACTACCGAACATGACACATCAATCCATAACATCAATCGCAAACCTGTCCAGGGTATCGAAAACTTCTCAACTCCCAACACAAGGCTGCCCATGTTCTAGCAGAAGATTCATTGTCATTTTGCACCAAAAAAAAAAAAAAAAAAAAAAAAGGCTGCCACGGGTATCCAAGTATTTTCTACGTCAATGCCCTGCAGCGAACCAAACGCTGGTAACAAATCAAATTAGGCTCGCCCACCTATCATAATTCCAATGCGTTTTAAGTTCAACTACAGCAGCATAGAAAATACCGCTGTCCCACATCCCCCTATCAGCACCTTCAAATTTCCCGTACGCCCTATCTCCCCACCATTGCCACCAAGCGTCCAACTACCGTCTTCCCCCGAACACAACACACCCTCATTTTGGCTGTATCTGGCCAGAAATCTATCTTGTATACATTCATTTTTAGGGTTCGTTATGTTCGGGGGAAGACGGCAGGCACAAGCACCAGATCAAACAGGGTTGCCCACCTATAAAATCACAAGCCATTTTGTTCGAGCAAGGTATTCCAATATCAAACCAAACAACTAACATCTACGGAGGAACAGGATTGACAATGACTCAAATAACCAGGAGTGCACGAAAGGACGCACAGTGGCACACATTGTAAAGGGAAATCCTAAAAAGCACATAAACTAAATAGGAAATTATAACGAAAAACAAGAAAAATCGAACTAACTAAAGGTCACCAAAACATACAAGCAAACCGAAAGGGGCAATCTCGGAAATATCCCTAAAACTAAACTTAGTCTTCAAATGATGCATGCCAAACGTTAAATGAGTCCCCCCATCATCACCGCGTCCCTCACAAAAAGGTCTTCTGAATCAATCTTCAACTTCAGGCGAAAACATGTCCATCATAACCCATCAACGAAAAAGCCAGAAGACTTCCAACGGAGCTTCGCCAGCTTAGCCCTCCTCGCGCTCCTGTGATTCCCATGTCAAATGAACGCCTAAAACGGCAGCCAAGAATCAACGCCTAAAGAGGCATCTTCATAGGCATCACAACCGAAGCTTCATAGCTAACACCAAACGTGCTTCTGATCAAGCTCCATTCCCGGTATAAGAGCATCATCCCACAAGCACGCCACACCCACACACCAACACACTCTCAACTCAGCACGCCAGTAAAGCCACGCCTAACCCCATGGCTAGGAGCAGCAGGGGCCGATGAGACCAGTCAAGCATGGCGACTCAACCGTGGCGGCACCCGCTGCCGGCCCTAGGCCGCAACGTCGTCGCCTTGCCTCACCCAAGCAGCTTCTCAGGCTATTGCGCTAGGCCACTCCGCAACGCTCTCCTGCGGTCCACTCCACCTATGTACCAGAGGGTGCGGCGTTTTCAGAATGCCAGACCCCATCTGATGTATCTGGACTAGAGGAAGTCCAGTACATCCAAAGGGAGGAAGCTCAGGAGAGAATTTGGTCAAACTTTAGGGCCAAATAAGTAAGGGTTCAATTCTGTTCAACAAATATAAACTGTTGTAAAATTTTAAAAAGCTAATAAAAACCAGGAAAAAATCTCCATTGCCAGATTGGAGCCGGCAGCTGGGCAGGGAGGGCCTCAATCCAGGTGATGCTCTTATCATCCCAGCTATTTTTTATTATTATTATTATTTTTTTTTTTTATCCCAGCTATTGCAGGCCGCCCAAAAGGTGCGTAGTTAAAACAGAGAGAAAACTTGAAGAAAAACCAAAATGGCTGTTGCCATGAGATTGGCCTTGGTGGCTTCAGCATGGGATACTTTATAGATCACCATAGGAATTGGCAGGGCACCCCTATCCTATCCCTACTATCCTACCTCAGTATTTATTACTCAGGACTATCACCGTGATGGTAAGAGAATTGCCGAGAGGATGTCTAGGGAGGTGGTCTCAGGAAAAAGGAAGACTGTCTTTTTTTTTTTTTTTTCACAAATGTCATTCATATATTGCAGATAAAGAAAGACTGTCAGAACAGCCAATGGCTGTGACAGTAAACCCCTCGTCCCCCCGTATGTCCGGAGTCGGGGGGGCAGGTCCCACTAGCATTGTCGAGTTACCTCAACGCCTGAATGTGGACGAGTTTTTGGAGATGTGCAGAAATGGTGTTGAGTTTCCTCAACTGCACATCTCCACAAACACGTCCAGATTCAGGCGTTGAGGAAACTCAACCCTGCTAGTGGGACTTGGCCCCGGCTTCTACAACAACCTGGGCTTTCCAAAAACAAAAGAAGAAAGGAACTGGCAGCGCAATATGGGTTAATATCATCTAGTCGTCCCCACCAGTGGTTAACCCGGTATCAAACTGTTTTCATTGCTGAAATCAGTTTTTTTTGCCATAAACGCCTCTCCTCATCCAGCCTAATAATCGGAGGGCCTTGTCTGAGCACTTGGATGCAAGCCACAGGGGTATGGGCACCCAGATCTGTTTCACCCTGTCTTTTGGGTGCCAAACATTCCTTAATCGAGCCTTTTTTTTTCATCTTTGTTGTCATCCCGCGGCGGAGCCTCTATCCCAAGGGAGGGTCGTGAGTGAACCCTCAGAATGGAGGTGTCCCTGGGTTCACGACTCTGATTTTTCTTTCTTTCTTTCTCTCTTTCTTTCTTTTTCCCGAGAAACGACCCGAGTCAATGCCAGGGGTGCTGGTAGAAGCAGACACCACTAGCACTTCCGGGGGGCTCCATCTATTGCTGGGGAGCTTGGCATGCTGGAAAACGGGTCCAGCGTCCCTTTCTATACATATGATCAGAAGTAAGCATGCTATGTGTATGTTCGATCTGCTTTGTACAGACTGGGTTATGGTATGCCCTGGGTTCCGTCCATGGGCCTTTCACAGAAAAATAAATAAATAAATAAATAAATAAAAGGGTTCCAGCCGTGTATCTTACAACTGGATGTGTGGGGCTGCACCTGCTTGAAAGTGGGTCCAGCATCCCATTTCCATTTGCAATATTCGCTAGTGGGCGCGACCCAGTGGCACACTCTTGTCTGTAATATACCCCCCTTGCCGTAGTCCCAAAGGAGGTGCAGCCCAGCCACGCCCGGTAATCTCCTTTGTTGAACCCCTCCCCAGCTACTCCCACTGGTTATCTCTGTCTTGTAACTTCGCTCCGCAATGTCCAATGCATCCCCTTGCTGCAATCCCTCTCTCTCCTGTATGCTCCGCATCGTTCCTTTCAGCCAGGACTTTACGAAATTACGCGCCTGTTCTTCTCAGAGTCTGAAACCCATCCCACTCCCACCGGTATCTCCCGCTGCCCTGTTGGAGATGCTCCTAGGCCAGTTGGTTGGGTTCAGCCTTTAGTTGCTTGGCTTGCAGCACTCTACCGTTCCACCAGTGTCTGCCGCTGCCCTGTTGGAGATGCTCTTAGGCCAGTTGGTTGGGGTGACGGTCTGGCTTAAGCTGGTCTGGTTGTCGTGCAGCACTCTAATCGGAAGCCGTTCCCCCACAATGTCATGGTTTCTGACTGTAAGGAGCTCAGAGTCTCTGCTCAGTTCTGTGCCGTGGCAATTGCTGCACCGGGACTCGCGAATGATCAGTCTACTTGGGTTCCTGTATCATGCTCGTATGGTAGCCGCCAGCGGTTGTTGTAGGGATACCCCAGACCCCTTTTTTTCCTTTTCGTTTTTTGGTTAAAACTTAAAAACTTCAGTCTCTGGGTGCCCACTTAAGGAGGTGATAAGAGCATCCTCCTTATTAAGTGGGCCCCTGTTTTGAAGGCTCCTCCTATTGGTGGGGAGCTGCACCTGCTGGAAATTGGGTCCAGAGTCCCTAGAGCCCATTCCCTAACTTCAACTTTTTTTTTTTTTTTTTAAGAAATGTCCCCGCCTATGATAGCAGTGCTGGTAAGAGCAGACACGCTAGCACCTGGGGGACAGCTCCATCTATTGGTGGGGAGCAGCTTCAACATTTTCTGGTCACTTATAAACTATTTTTTGGATTGCGGGTGCGGACTTGCTTGTGGACAGGGTACTATATTCTTTTTTTTTTTTTTTTTTTTTTTGATTTGCAGGGTACTATATTCTATACACTGTATACAGGCAACATGCGTGCATCGTCTTCTTGCATTTTCCTGGGGATCTTTACAGAGTCTGAGTTGCCAGCTCCCTTCTAAAGGTGCAGGGCCGAGGTCCCACTTGCAAAGAGGATAGGATCAAGCTCCTGCATCTGGATGTGTTTTATGCAGAGGTGCAGAAAAGCAGTTCAATCTCGATTTTCTGCACCTCTCCACAGTTACGTCCAGATTCCGGCATCGGATCCTATCCTCTTTGCTAGTGGGACCACCCCCCAGGAGTCTACTGAGCATAGGGCAGGTGCGCTCAGCGATGGTAGAAAAGAAGGGGCGGCCTGCATTGAATCCGTTGTAAATGCTGTAGTTACTAGTGTCACTGAGCACATGACTCGTTTTTCAGCTTGCATAACAGATTTTCAGCTCCCTTTTTAGTTAACAAGGAAATATTTTGCTGGTGTGACGAAATTGAGTGTAAAAAAAAAAAAAAAAAGAGTTTTTTCCCCCCAGCGATTTGGGCCAGATTTCGATTTTGGATGTATTACCGACGACGTACCTTTAGGCTTTAGCGAGGTAATTAGCATATGCTAACTCATTGAAGGATGATCAAACCGCAACATGGTCAGTTCACTCATTGGAGGATATGATCACATCACAACAACAGTGACAGTGACAACACCCTTGGAAGCTCAATTTCGTCACGCCAGCAAAATATTTCAATTTTAACTAAAAAAAAGGCACTTTTCTTGCCAAACCAAGCATGTTATCTCTGCGGTCAATTTTTTTTTATTTTTTATTTTTTAAAAGAAAAGACGGCCCAAGTGAATGCTAGAGGTGCTGGTAGGAGCAGACACCACTAGCAGGCTTGGGGAGGCTCCAGCACCTGCTGGAAAGCGGGTCCAGCGTCCCTTAACTCTGCGGTCAAATTGATTTACGGCAACAATAAGAATTATTTGGCTTTCAAAATATCCTTTTGTTACTAGAAATTCCCGCAGTTTTTGCACAGTGACTGTCGCGAGCCCGAGTGAACTTTCTTGAAACTCTAATTGGCTGCTGCATAGCAGCTGGACTGTAGAAACGGAGGCAACTTTCTCTCTCTCTCTCTGATGCTTCACCTTCTCAGGCTTTCTGTACGCCCTCCTCTTTGAGTCCTGCATGGGCATGCTTTCCTGTACCGCACCTGAATCCTTCCTTCCTTCTTCTTGCTTATTGCTGCTGTGCCTCCTGCCGTAAACCGCAACAGTCTCTGTCCCTCTTCCCTCCCTTCTTTCTGTCCCTCTTCCCTTGCCGGGCCATCGGTATATTCATCCTCTACCCCCTCTTCCTGTCTCTGCTATCGGCTGGACTCTTGTAGATTTGACCGTTGTGTGGAGAGTGGTTGAGTGGCCCTTGTCGCAATTTGATCCTGCAACTCAGGAGTAACTCCCTACTCTCCTCTCTCTCTCTCTCTCTCTCTCTCTCTCTCTCTCTCTCTCTCTCTCTCTCTCTCTCTCTCTCTCTCTCTCTCTCTCTCTCTCTCTCTCNCTCTCTCTCTCTCTCTCTCTCTCTCTCTCTCTCTCTCTCTCTCTCTCTCTCTCTCTCTCTCTCTCTCTCTCTCTCTCTCTCTCTCTCTAACTCTTCGCCCATCTCGCCGTTATCCGATTCGGCAGGGACATACGTCTCCTAGGCAGATGTTTTCCCCTCTCTCGGTTCCGATGGAAGTTAGCGCCATCAAGTGGATTCACGAACCTGGCTGCCTGGCATGTTTCGGTGTGTGTTTTGTGGGTAGAACGCTCTCCACGGGCTGGTGCAGGTCATGCAGGGTTGACTGTGTCCCTGTGACGAGCAAGCCTGGCTTGGTGATCGGGATGAACGGGATGACAATCGCCGAGTCTTTCCTGCATGAGTTGCAATACATGCATGTGTGTATCACGTGGATTTGAGTGTGGATGGAATTGCGATGTCTCTCTTTGTAAGCTCGGAAAGGCTGGACCCGGTTTCCAGCTTTGGGAAAGTTTCCATTTTTTCGGCAGTTGTTCCCTTAACAGACTTAACTCTCTTCTTTCGTATAGATTCACGGGACGCTGGGCCCGATTCCCAGCACGTGCTGCTCCCCATGAATAGATCGGAGCCGTGTCTTTACAAAAAAAAAAGAAGAAGAAGAAGCAAGCTCTGAAGTTCCTGGTACACATGCAAGTAGCTGAGAAGTGTGAATTGTATTGATTGAATGAAGGTGGCTGTTAAAGGGTGGATTATTATTATTATTATTATTATTATTATTATTATTATTTTAACAACCGCCCCCCAGGTTTGGTAGGGTGGTGGATTGATGTTTGATTCATTCCGTTTATTGAGAATGCATGAATTTTCATGACACGTCCTCTCCTCCGAGTTTTGCTCTCCGCCTGTCTTCTTCACCCAACCACAATTCGCAGTCCTTAACGTATCAGCATTAAAGATAGCGTGATGTTTTATGCACCACCAGAACCATTCCTAAGAGTCCAAGCCATTACTCGCTGACTTAGAGAATCATGTCGTGCAGCCACTACTACATATTAATTGAGTTCTTTATCCTCATTCGTTCTGAGTTTTATCTCCCGAGCCGGCCTCGGAGGTCCGAGCCTCCTGTTGCTCGGTTTGACCAAGTGCTTTTCCACGCACATTTTGGCAACGCTACCCTTGGTTGGTTTACTCCACTATAAATACAGAAAGGAGGCCGGACACCCACTTCTTTGCGTCTTGCTTTTGTGTCTAGGATGTCTTGCTGCACTTCATGCCTGCCTTCGGTCGGCGTCTGATATCGACCAAACACGCCTTACACGGCACCATAAGCCATGCCCAAATAGCCAAAGACAGGCTTTCTGGAAAAAGTAGAAACCACATGACTGATAACACCAAATCCAGGAAGAATTAAAATGTAATAACATTCTTTTGGCTCTACTTTATTAGAACAAGGAATTACAAATTATTACACCAAATTACAAGTGGATGAAATCGGTCAAGTGGTTTCGGTACTAGGGGATGGAATTGCACTGTTTATGGATTGAACAAGATTCAAGCTGGAGAAATGGTAGAATTTTCCAGTGGTGTTAAAGGAATGGCACTGAACCGAGAAAATGAGAGTGTAGGAATTGGGGTTTTTGGTAGTGATACTTCCAGTAAAGAAGGAAGGAGACATTGTCAAACATACTGGATCTATTGTAGATGTCCGCTGGCAGGCCAAATCTATTAACAGTACATCTTTACTGATGACGCATATTCTTGGAGATTTGCAGGATTGGGATTTGTGATTGTGAAGGCTGCTGTCCCTCCCTATTCTCTATTTTTGCCCTATCATGAGCTCACTATGATACCCTGGCTGGCCATTGCATTGTCCCGGCCTCAAACATTGTACTAAACGTTTGGAGTGTGTGCACACTAAGGCCTAGAGCCCACAGGAGCATCTCACCTCCTGCACAACCATGATCTATGGCCTACAAAATCCTAAGTAGGCACTAGTCAAAGCCAACAGAAACCAACCCTAAGAAACCGACCAACCCCACGGGAGAACATGCACCGCCAAACAAGAACAGGCCAAAATTCAAAGTACAAAAATCATAAGTCAGTCGACCTACAACAAAACCACGGAACGCTGAAGCCGGCTAAACTGCTTCGCGCCTAAAGCGGCGCACTCTTCTCTCTCTCTCTCTCTCTCTCTCTCTCTCTCTCTCTCTCTCTCTCTGTGTGTGTGTGTGTGTGTGTGACTCATCCATAAAATCTGCATGTGGTCATCATTTCGGACAGGTTCATTAATTCTGACCGCAACCAGGGCAATATAGATGGCCACCTCTCTTTCGGGATAAAAAGCAAGCCATCAACCCTCACACCAAGCCGCAGTGAAATGGAGGGTGTTGCTCCATCAACTACAAAGAGAACAACTTTCGCCTAAGACGACGATCCGTATCAACAATTTGCGTATCTCAAGACCTGAGGGGCAAAAGCCCTCCCGATCATTTTACATATCTCGCTTATTGCGGCAAACGGACCCCGCCCAACAGTCTCCCCCACTCTTTCCACGCACCCGACACGACTAAAGCTGTGATTGCATAACACGGCCTCATCCCCCTTCTACCTATCACTGCTCCTTTTTAAGATTTTCCCCCCTCCTCAAGTGATGGACTCCTCAAAGTAGTATTGCATGTTTTTGGTAATTGTGTCTATTAACTAATATTTTATCTATGTCTACCCGTCTAAATGCAGTTATTAACCCTCCTTGCATTTGTCCAACGTTCCCATGGTCATCCTAGTATACCCTAGGATCTCGGATCAAGGTCCCACTAGCAAAGAGGATTGTATTAAACGGCAAGTACGCGGCCCCAGCCTTTCAGAAAGTTTTTTTGCCGCCATAAGCAAAACTCGGAGGGGCCGCGCCGCGTGGGGCGCCGTTGAAAAAAAAAACTGGCGGCCTCCGAAGTGGTGCGGGTTTTGTGCTGACACTGACACTCTCGGGCCGATGTGCGGTCGGTGTACTGGTGGTTTAAACCACCAGAACCACCAGTACACCGGAGCCTCTTTTGTACAAGGCGGATTCCCACTGTGTACCAAACTGTGCGTATACACAAGCGTGACATTTTTGTTTTAGCTTTGGCTGCGGCAGCCAGCCATTTTGGTCTGGTTGTCCTAAGCCTCCAATTTTGTCGGAGAGGCTCAATCGTTACTCTCAACTTGTCTGGGGCCATGCACTGGTGGTTTAAGTGCCTGAATGTGGATGTGTTCAGACAGAGATGCAGAAAAGCAGTTCAATCTCGATTTTCTGCACTTGCCCACAAACACGCACAGATTTGGGTGTTTAGTCCCCTGGAGATCCAGAACTGATTCGTTCATCTGGATTGTTGTACCGTGTCCGTTGCCCGAGATGCAATGTCCCTTTGACAACGTGTGCAATTTTGACACCGACCGTCTGCTTGCAGGTTTATCCTGTTCTGCAGACTGTCTCCATCTGGACTTGGCTGGCCATTTGGTTTCCGAGCACAACCATTGAACTGTTATTCAGGAAGCTTGACCGCCGCAGGTATTCCCAACTAACTGTGACCCAGTCCATACCTGTCTGCAGTCTTTTCTTTCTTTTTTCTTTTTTTGTTTTTATAAAAAAAACGAGCATCCTTATTATCCAATTATAACTCGGGCCGGGAACCCTGCAGTCTTTTTTTTTTTTTTTTTTTCCAAGCAGTCCAGGGTGTTGTAGAGGCCAGTCAGTGTGTGCACAGTGATCACCTGGAACTGTGAGCCGTGGGTGTCCTGGCATATGAGACCACCTCCCAACCCATCCTCACGTCAATACTCCTAGCGCACCCCCTGTCCCACTATTCTACCTCAGTGTGACCAGCACTCAGTTCCGTTGCCCTACCAACGGGCAGGCAACCTGGACCGAACAGCAGTGATAGGCACCAGGGCTGATAGATTGCCCAGCCCTGGTGGAAGTGGAATCGGACGAGCATTGTCGAACGGGAACTTTGGACGCCAGGCCCAGACAATGAACTACAGGCCCCATGTATATATAGCCACCAGACAGTTCTATCCGAATGTCAGTAGGAACTGCACCCAATGGCACCCTATCCAACCTACCTGAACCTACTGCAGGCACTAGACCCCATACTTCAGTCATCCGCAGACCACCAGTACATTTGCCAGCGAAGAAACCAAATACGCAGCTCGCATGGACTGCAACTTTGGGAAGCACCGGGGCTCGATTTCACTGGATATCCGTCCAGGCAAAACGGACCTCGCATGCGACCCATTTTGCCTGGATGGATATCCAGCGAAACGGCACCCCGGTACTTCCGGAGAGTCGGGCCGGTACTTCCGGAGAGTCGCGGCTGCATGCACGGCGCAACTCTGACAAAAATGGCTGGGAAATGTACTGGTGGTTTAAAATTGCTTTGTCTTGACATTTTCTCTGGGTATTTGACTGTATGCGTACAATTCCAGGGATACCCTCGTTCTTTGACTTATTCGCTTCAATAAGATGCAGTAATGTATGTGCACAATCGCAGGGATATCCTCCAGCCTGAGGGATCTCCTGGTTCTTTGAGTTGTAAGCTTCAAGCCTATGTAGCGTGCGCATGAGTCTAATTGGCTTATTAGATTTATGGGCGCAGATCTGGTCCGAATTGTGAACAATGGTGACTGCATGTTCACGAATTTGTAGGTTAGATGCATTGGTACATCATGCACTCTGAATAGTGGCAAATGTAAGTCACAACCTTCTCTCAGACTGTGAATACACATGATCCTTCAATTTTTGTGGTTCGGTGAGTGGTGGGGTGAGGCACTTTGAAAATCTAATTGGATGAGTAGGAAACTAAGGAAAGGAATGACCCCTAACTCTCAAAACGCGTCTTCCTAGAATGAAAAAGGTGGCCAGGCAGTTGGCAGCGCAACAAACTCCTGGGATGACAAGGAAAAGAGTGAACCCACAGCCCTTTTTCACAGTTTTGAAGAAGGGACACACCAATCAGACTTCATGAAACTATAGTCAGCAGACTCAGCATCATGACTTCTGTGAAGTTCTGTCTGTACAAAATAACCATCCTGTCAGAGAGCAAGTGAAAGGACTGTCAGAAAAGAAGGGAAAGAAAAAAAAAGAGAGGTTAATGAAGCCGGGCCCACAGGCTGTAGCACCGCTACGCTGGGATTCTAGCTTATTCTGTCTGTCTGGCTGGGGGGCGGGGAGGAGAAAGTGGTCTGTGGAAAATCAATAGCTGCGCAAATAAAATCACTTTGTCACTTTGTCTGGAAAGTGAAAATAGATGGTTCCTACCGACCAGCCTAGCTCAGTTGGTACACCCATGAACTGTTGAAATACAGACCCAAGTTCGACAGATACAATCAGAATCTGATAAGTTAAACCAGAGAAAGTTCATTTGGAATTGCCTGGGGCCGGTCAGTTTAGTGATCATATCTCAAGTTCTACTCCAGATACAATCAGATGACCAGAAAAAAATCATTCGGAATTGTTTGGAAGTCACCGCCCAAGAGGCAAGTAGGGCGCTATATCTCCAGGAGGAGCGAATAGCTCCTCATCTGCGGTGTGCAAGGTTGGATGACATACTGCTTGAGCGGGTGCTGGTCTCAGAGCGCTGCCTGGGAAGACAAAGAGGAGCTGGGCGCTCAGCCTGGCTATGGCGAGGAGCCCAGCTTGAGGAGGAGGAAGTAGGGGGGCAAAGGAGGAGAGTGGGAAGGTACCTACCTGGCTATGGTGGACACCATCTTCATCACCTTGCTAGGCGCTGCATTTGGAAGGCCGCAGTTGGGGTAGTGCCGCACCAAGGAAGCTTCGAGGCAGAGTCATGCGTGGCGGCTTGATGAGCAGCGACCATAGCTGCTTTGTGTTGTCTTTTGCGCAGTAGCGCGAAGCCCTTAGTAGTCCGCCATAGCCGTGGGATCTGAGACGAAGGGGAAGAGGGAAGGCATGCCTATGGTGGATCTGTGGTTGTCCTGGAGAGTAGGTTAACAACAGTCGTATTTTTCATCACCACTTTAGGACACCCTTCACCACTTCAGGATGCAGCCTGCCTAAACAGGTGGTTTTCAGGGTCTTCGAACGTTTCACCACTTCAGGACCATTCAAGTCCGAAAAAAATCCTGAATGGTCCTGAAGTGGTGAAAGCTCCGAAGACCCTGAAAACCACCTGTTTAGGCAGGCTGCATCCTCAAGTGGTGAAGGGTGGTTCTCATGGTCTTCGGACCTTTCACCACTTCATGACCATTCAAGATTTTCAGACTGCCCAAAACTCTCACTTGACCACTTCATGACACCCTTCACCACTTCAAGATGCAGCCTGCCTAAACAGGTGGTTATCAGGGTCTTCGGACCTTTCACCACTTCAGGACCATTCATGATTTTTAGACTGCCAAAAACTCTCACTTCATAATTTTCATTCCTGAATTTTCAGCTACCCGATAAGCGTTTGTGTTGTCCTGGCAGTAAGAGGGAACTTCAAGTATTGATTCTGGTTCGACTACTCATTGTAACAGTTATTGTTATTATTTTGGAGAAAAATAAGATTGGCGGAGACAAGGAGGAGGGGAGTGGAGAAAGAAGCGGGATTTGTCATTGGTCTTGCTGGTATACATCTTCTTCTTATTCTTCTTTGGTCTCCATTTCTTTGCAAGTGCTTTCATTTCTTTCGCAATTGGATGGCACTGTCTTTCCTTGTGAATTTGCACTTCGGACATAGCCAGGATCATAACATTTGGTATCGGAGTGGACTTACTTGCTGGTGAGAGTTGCTAGTCACCCTAACCCTCATTCCGAGTTAGTTAGGGATAACTAACCTCAGAGTAGGATTGAAGGTTAGGTTAAGAGAGGCAGCAAGGTATTTTGTGGGTGCGGTTAGGTCATGTTGGGTCCCTAACTAACATCGGATTAGGGTTGGAGGTTAGGTTAAGAGAGGCAGCGAGGTATTGTGGGTGTTGCCCCCACTTGGTTAGGTCATGTTGGGTCCAGCTTAGTTCAATCACTCATTTTACACCGCATACCATTGCAGATCAGCCATTGCCAATTCTGAGGGAGGGAAGGGATCAGGAAAAAATTCTGGAGATCTGAGAGTAGCTCCTGGCTGAAGTAAAAATCAGTCCCCAAAGATGAGATGACCGTCTATTTTCAGAGGTTCATCTTGCTTTTTTTTTTCCTCGCCGTTTCACCTCCCTCAAGCTTTTTCCTTTTGCTCTCCCAGCCAGTCGAGGTTGAATTTTTGAATACAACTCAGGATATTTTTTTCCTGATGGAAATGTCGTAGCTTAGTGTAAACAGATAACCATCGTGCCCGTATTTCTGTATGTACAAATTGAACAATAAGTTCTGATTTTTTTTTTCCTTCCAACTTCACGTCTTCCCTTTCGTGGACACACCTTTTGTACCAAAGTACCCATAGGATAACTTTCCTGCCAATTTCGGAAAAAATCCTCTGAAATTATTAAAGTTGTATATGGTTTGGCTCCCTGTGTCCCAAAAGGATGACTCTCCAGTCCCATGGGCAATCAATATCTGTTAAACCTCTCCACACACAGTCCCATCTCCTCCATAGCAGACCTGTGTCCAGGCATTGTAAGAACACATACTCAATGGCCGCTCTAATCTTCTTACGAGAAAAAACAAATAAACATGATTTGCACCATGGATCTGCCAGACCCCGTTGTTCAAAGGTGGTATCATCTATCAACCAATCATTAGTGGGCAAACATCTATGAATTATTTGTCATTGTAAGGAGGAAAACTTGGCTGGCCTCTGTTTGAACTTATTAAAAAAATATATATTTTGGATTCTTTGTACATTGATATTCAAATGTCTCACTTACTGATCTCTTATTATTGATGACACGTTCACTCTTGGTCTTAGCATATGATACGCTACTTTGACTGAGAGGGATTGTAAACTACGTGGATTATCCCTTTTACCAGTCTGCCATACCCATCCAGTTGGGTCCAAGGGTAAATTTGAAATTAAACATAAAGGCTGAAAAACTCTTCAGCCTTTTATGGCGAGAAAATAAGTACTATAGCTAAGGTCTGAAAAATGTTTTGAAGGCGAAATTTTTGACTTGATTGTTTGGTGAAGGAGAAAATGATTTGTATTTACTTTGAAGAGAGCAACCAAAGCTCCTTCTTCTATCAAACGCACTATCTGACTCACTTGCCACCATTCCAGATCATATGTGATCATTATCTAGTCTTCTTCCTGAAACCTTACCTTTTTTTTCAACTCTCTCAGTGACTCTCACCTATCCAAGTGGAATGGAACAGATGATCCGGTCCAAATTTTGGGTGAGTCTATGAGCATACAAAATTATCCTCTTGAGTTGTGCAGTAATCGTTAAACCTTTTTTTTCCCAGGTCCCAAATGTCCTTGACCCGAACTACTATTTTTTTAACCCAGTGAGACCAGGGAGGTTGAGAGTTGTTGAGAGTTATTGTAAACATAATCGTTAACATCTATTATCCATCTATTCCCAAACAAAGGTTGCCTTCTTCAAACGTAGAGGAATTGGTTTATTTGGTAAGGGTAGTTTGCGTCAAATTTTCAGTAGAAACACTCACAGGTTGTCTACAAGAAGGTCAACTCGATATGCACTTCTCTCTCCATCCAAACTTGAATGGGAACTTGGTCGGGGGCTGTTCCAGAACCTATCCTCTACCTATGTGAGGGGGTGAATCTCAGAAAGGGCTAAAAGCGCTAGTCTTCTTATTTGTTCTAGTGCTAAGGGTTGTCAGGGTTTGTCAATGTCAATAATAAGCTTTATCATCTATTGTAAGGACAAAGCTTGACATTGTAGTGTTAGGTCCAGAACTCTCAAACCCCTCCTGGACTTAGGACGAATCAGAGTGATTCATGCCACTCAGGGGATTACCCTTAGTTGTTCATTATCACCTTTCCAAAGAAATGCGGACACTTGTTTTTGAAGAAGTATAGTGTATGACTTACTAATTGCCCATAATGTCGATTTGTACCATATTGAGATCAACACTACATTATTTATTAGCACTGATCGACCAAAAATAGAGGTGTGTTGGCCTTTCCATTGATTCATTTTTTCTATGGCCGGTTTTTAAATTCATTTATCATTTGAAATAGGTTTTCCAAACGTAGAAAGAGACACCCTTAGGATCCTCAGTGGGGCCTCCAACGACAACCATTGTACCTGAGGGGATTCAAGTGGACGATCTCTATTAGTATGTAATACTTTGTATCCACCATCCTTGGGTTTTATTTCGCCAGTTAATTACCATGATGTCCGAGACAACTGAAATTTTATCCAACATATTTTTTATTTCTTCCAGATTTGAAGTTGAGGTTTCTATCATAATGGTTAGGTCATCCGCAAACATGAAAGCTACAGAGATCACCTTTTCAGGTATACCTCAAATCTGTAACTGGTTAATATTTTAATTAGCTCTAAGATTGACCCCAGTACTTGCATTACAATTATAAATAGAAAAGGGGTCAGTGAGTCTCCTTGTCCTCCTCATCTCTGAAGTTGGATTTCCGGAAACGACAAGTCGTTAACAAGAATTATTGTTTTTGCATTTATATGTAGAGTTTTAACCCATTTTCTTATGTTATGACCAAAATTTAATTTTTGCAAACATGCTTCTAGGAAACGCTAATCTACATGGTCATAGACTTTTTCAAAGTCTATGAAAACAAAAGACGCATTTTGTTTAGATTGGCAAGAGAGTTTCATAATCTTATTTATTATATAATAATGTTGTCTTGTATATGTCGACCATTTATAAACCCTGTTTGTGAGGAGTGAATAATGTCATTCATAACAGGAACCGTCCGGTTTGCAAGTGGTTTTGCTCATAATTTGTAAACTACAGTTAATAATGTTATTCGTATGTAATTCCTGATGTTTGTTTTGTCCCATTTCTTGTAACGAAAGGTAAGTATGACTCGACTCACTATTTCTCTCATCATACTTGAATCCCAAACCTCCTGAAAGTATTTCATTAAGTCGGATGAAAAAGATGGTCACATTGTTTCTGATAATTCTTTAAAAAGATCATCCACCCCCAGGGTCTATCCTCCTCCATTTGTATAAGGGTTTTTCAAATTTCATCTTTGGATAATAGTTTTTCCAATACGTCCCCTTAACGACATCTCATTTTACAGTGCATTGTCACTCCTTTTTGAATGGTTGTAGCTAGTAGGTTCTTCCTGAAGTTGTTTTTTTCTTTTCAATAAGGTACAGGCAGTTTGAGATCATTTCAGACACCCTTCTGGTTGGTCCTAGTCCACGGCCTACTCGGGACCCATCCGGACTCAATATGGCCAGGCCCAACAAGACAGGACTTTTTGGCCACAAATTTGTTATTGTCAGTTGCATTTCCTTGCTGCGTTGGAACTGGGGGGGGACACATAGCGAGTAGGGACATTCCTTTCGAGTGGATCTTGACTGATCTTAGTCCATATTCTCACACACTGCCCCGCGAAAAAAATATTGTGATTTTTTGGAAGATCAATTTCGTGAAAAAAATGTCAATTTTAACGAAATGCCTGTTAAATAGGGTATCGCTATAGGACGGATTTCAAGAGAAAGTAGAAGTTCGTGAAAAAATGTCAATTTTAACGAAATGCTAAAAAATATTGTGATTTTTTGGAAGATAAATTTCGTGAAAAAAATGTCAATTTTAACGAAATGCCCTGTCTCTTATACACATCTAGATGTGTATAAGAGACAGCTATAGGACGGATTTCAAGAGAAAGTAGAAGTTCGTGAAAAAATGTCAATTTTAACGAAATGCTAAAAAATATTGTGATTTTTTGGAAGATAAATTTCGTGAAAAAAATGTCAATTTTAACGAAATGCCTGTTAAATAGGGTATCGCTATAGGACGGATTTCAAGAGAAAGTAGAAGTTCACCCTAGGATGGGAAGAGAATAGGAAGTCTGGGGGTACAGAGGAAGTAGAGAGATGATTCATCAACGAGGAGCATGGAGGGGGCGAAGTGCAGGGACTAGCGGTGTCAGAGGATCCGATGTATTGGATCACAAAGAGGAGGTATCGATGCACTCTGTGTCCACCATTTGCTCGCGCAACCGAACTAATCCCTATCACCAATCGGTAAGTGACACTACTTCACGTCCCCACTCGTACAATCTTTCTGTGATCTCGAGCCGCCAAGTAGCCCCGATACTACAAAGGTCGCCACTGAACATGACGATCACCGTCACGCCACTTTGTCTTGGTCGAGAGTGGCACAAGAAGGCTGAAGCTTCCACCAGGATCACCATAGAAGCGAGATCCGTCACAATCGTCACCTTCGCTGCTGCATACCGTGCTTCCGTGTTAAACAACTGGCAAATCGCAGTAGATCGAGGTTGAGCCAAGGATGAAACACTTGGCGAAATAGCTGAGACGATCGAGGTTGAAGAAGTGGAGCAGAGATTACCGATTCAAATGCGAAACTCATGGCGATGGCTATGGGTAGAGGGAATCAGAAGGAGGGAAAGGGGAGGCAAAATCTTTGTCACTACGCGGGTAGCTGAAAGGGGGTGAATTATGTTGATTTGTGAAGGGTGGCTTGTTCAATTCCGATGATTTGATATACAATGTCGGGCCAAAGACGCGTGTCATTTGCTGTCAGATTCCTCCGTATCGCCATTTTAATCATGTGATTTGCATTTTCTGCTAGTCCGTTGAATTGAAAAACATGCGGCGCAGTGTGTCTAAGAGCGACGCCTGTATGTGTCAGCAACTCTGCTAATTCGACCTTGAACTAAGACTCATTGTCGGTTAGGATTTCTTCTGTATCTTAATGGGTATTGAGGTAGCGGTCGATGTAGGTAGTTATTTCTAAGACCTTGCGTGTCTTACAAGGATAGAGCTCTATAAACTTCGAAAAATGATCAATTAAGACCAATAAATTTGAATATTTGAAACGGTTAGGTCCAAGTGGCACGTCAATATTTGTTGTGTCCATGCTGACACGCTAGAAAGGGCTTTCAACTTTCGTTGGTACACTGTATGTTTGGCTCGCAGATTGGTGTTTCATCTGCAGAACAGACAAAACCGTTGTTGACCACATGTCTGACACCTTCCTGGATATTAGACCAAAACCATCGATTCCGATGTCTTACACCTTCCTGGATATTAGACCAGAACCATCGATTCCGATCGATAGTTACTTCCGTAACACATATCGCAAAGTGAGTGGTTTGTTCCTCATGGGTGGATCGGGTCTAATCATACCGTTGAAACAGATGCAGAACCATCAACTATATCCTTGATTTGTCTGTATTACGCTTCTCTAAATGGTCGTTAATTCATCGGTAATCCCGAGATTTCTCCGTTGCCCGACGCCTGTCATGTTTCGTGTAATGATCTAACGATTTGCATTGTGAGCATCTCTAACACTTTCGGAGAGGCCCCATCTTGTTTTCCCGGGCGGCCCGGGAAGACCCCCCCCAAAAAAAAACAAAAAAAAGTTTAAAAAACGATGTTATGCAGAAAAAAAAACCTGAACAACTTTTGTCTCACGGTTAAATGAAAATTCTTTACCATTTTATTCTTTTTTCTAGGCTATTAGCCGGGCCCCACGGGTCACCCTGTTTTCCAGGGCGGCCCGATCGTGCAAGGACCAAGAGAAGGTTCCAAAAAAAAAAAAAAAAAAAAAACTATGTTGTGCAGAAAAATAAACAGAACAACTTTTGCCTCAAGGTCACATTGAAATTCTTTACTAAATTAGAATATATATATATATATATATACGAAACAGTCTGTCACAGCCTCTCGTTTGTTGTCCTCCTCTCTCTCTCTGCCTACGGTTTACCGGGCAGTTCTGTTTGTGACGATATATACTACGACTTCGCTAGCTTCCTGCTACGGTTTTTCTCGATCAGGTCGAGCGGCAGTGGTCGGGGCCGTTACCTGGCGGCCATGCCGTGCCTCTAGTGCTAGCGGCGTGTCTGGAGTGTATTTTTTGGCTGTGACAGACCTTTCTTTGTTTCGTGGATGTTTTGCTTGCTTGTGATGGGGTGTGAACTGACAGTCTTTAGAGTTTTCCATCTGGTGTGGGTGAGTGATAGTCTACTTTGATTTTGGTTAAGGTAGATTATCATTTACAGTGTAATCAGTGAGGGGATTCT
>BFEA01000105.1:2790364-2803864 GCA_003427395.1 Chara braunii | reverse complement strand
AAAAAAAAAAAAGTTCATCAAAAAAATCTAAAACAAAGATATGTTATGGAGAAAAATACATTAAACAAGATTTGCCTGATCATTACATCCGAATTATTTACCAAATTTGAAATAAAAATAAAATACACAGAATAAATACTAATAATAAAAATAAATAAAAATAAAAAGAGAATTTAATTTAGTGAGTGCGCCAGCATGTTTTCGACACCGCCATCTTTGGCGATTTTTCTTTTTTTTTTGGCATAGCTAAATGCCCTGAAAATTTACAGATGTGTACTTCACATAATAAAAAACCCACCAAAAAAGTTTCAAAAGCTAATAAAATTGTGTAGACCCCGAACTGAAGTGAAAACAAAAAGTCAAAAGTGAAAAAAAACGTGGGCGAGCACGTTTTGACACCGCTATCTTTGGCGATTTTTAATTCTTATGTGGCAAAGCCAAATGTCTTGAAAATTTATAGGCATGTACCTCACTTCATAGAGAACTCATAAAAAAAAATTCAGAAAAACAAAAATATTTTTAGGCCTCGAAATAATTTTCGGCGGGGGCCGAACGCCGTCAGGTTCGAGCCCCGTACGGGACCCCGAACGCCCGAATGTACGGAGGTCCGCCCGGGGGCCTCCTTATGTCCGGGCTGGTAACCCTGTATGTATATATATATATATATATATATAGATATATATATATATATTTCCCTCGTTCGGAAGGTTTTGGGCGCTTGTTGGCGTTCTCCTCCAAACGCGAATACGGTGCTACGTAGGTATGCAGAATAATAATACAAACCACTCTTGCCTCAAGATGATGTCATAATTCCTAACCAACTTGAGTTAAAAGGAAAAAGTTCGAGAAACTAAAAAAAACTTAAAAAACGTAACAATTGAAAAAACGGGTAAGTATAATAAATTATTATGCAGATAGACCACGTTTGGACCCCAAAAATAAACAAAAACGGGTTTGAAAAGGCCCCAAAACAATTTTGGGGGCTCGAATCCTTTGGGGAAGGGTTGTGGATTTTTTTTTTTTCTGTTGAAATTTATCAAATCAGGGTGTTCTAGACCCGATATCTGGAGTTCTGACTGAATCCACACGATCTGGATAACGGTCCAGACGTCTGGAACATAGCCCTAGTATATTTTTAAATATGTATTCAAATATATTGTTTGATTTTAAGAAATGCGTATGAACATAGAGTTTTGCAATCCGTAAACATATATGTACACTTCTTTTGGATGTGAAAGTAGGTTTAGGTTGGGGTTTGTGTGTTGTGAAGCAAGATATGGATCCAAGTCCGACAACGCCCCTTTCCCCCCTCCCTGGCAACTTAAGAAAATATATATATATATAGTATTAACTTGAAAAAAAAATAAAAAAATTTGAGTCTTCTCCTATCACCTTCCCCAATATATATTTTTTTGCCTTAAAAAACAAAAGGAAATCACTAACGAACTTTCTTGGACGGTGTCGAGCGCACGGTCCCCACAAAGGGAACCTTCCAATCCGCGTTACGCAGGATTGACAAATTCACAAGTCATATTACCTAAGGGGACACAACGAAGCCGCTCTAGCCAAGTGCGCCAGCTATACCTCCATGAGCCCCTACGATAGGATAGGGCTTAGCAAGGTACACCTTACCTCCACCCGCGGGAGTTGTCACCATCCCTTGGGTGGGCGTATCCCACTCTAGCTACTAAACCACACGTGAAAAGTTTTACATGCAGTCGCGGAGGTGGCGTGCCCGAGGGCGTTTCTCGTACGTTGTAGGACAAGCGAACGCGCAATCAACTCCTAGATCGGGTCCGCACGCGAACCACCACGTGGGGCGTTGATCTCCTACGCGCGGCCCTACGTCGGTCGACTAGGGCATCCAAACTCAATAACGTCCCACACAATCAAAATAATATTACCAACGCAAACACACATATATGATACATGCCTACTAGTAGTCTCTTTTGCAAATGTTACAATCCATAACTAAAAAAAGTGCAAGAATGTTTGGGCAAGGGTCGCGCAAACATGCATAAAAAGAATGCGCGTGCAACAAAGGCTATAACACTCGATCATGCGTACAGACTCGATCGACTGTTATAGCGACGCTTCACGCGTTACCCACGATCGCGCAACCTTTCATGGGTTCCAGGGTCGCGCACGACACTCAAATGTCAAAAGCGAAAGATCGTGAAGAAAACCTCCTTCACGATATAGAACGGTTGAAGGATAACTTGTTAAACCCTTGCGGCGTCCCTAACCTTTACAACAACCATTTCATCAAACAGACATATTATATTTTTTGAACGAAATTGAAATTGAGTTTTTGGGCCAAAATCCGGTCCAAATTCTTAGCTCCTGGGGATCCGGCATTCCCAGAACGCCGGACCCCCTAAATGTATCTGGTTTCTGCTTGAGGTCAGATACATCTAGGAGTCCGGCGTTTCAGGAACGCTGGACCCCCGGAGCCAAAAATTTGGACCGGATTTCGGCCCAAAAACTCAATTTCAATTTCGTTCAAAAAATATAATATGTCCGTTTTGACCTGGGTAGCACCACGTACGTGTATGTATGCGCGAGTACGCATACGTGCCCAAAAACCCGCATACGCATATGTGTTTTTTTTTTTTTTTTTTAATGCATATATATAATGTATATTATAGTCAGTATTTAGTCACATATCTCCTCCTCCTCCCGATCGTGATCTTCGTCGTCCTCCACCTCCTACCCCTCCTCCTACCCCTCCCGTGGTACGGTCTGTCGGTCTGTCTGTTTGTCCTCCCCCTCCTTTCTGTCAGTCAGTCAGTCAGTCAGTCTGTCAGTCAGTCAGTCTGTCTATCTGTCTGTCCGTCCTCCCCCTCCTGTCTGTCCTCTCCCTCCTGTCTGTCTGTTTGTCTGTCTGCCTGTCTGTCTGTCTGTCTGTCTGTTTGTCTGTCTGTCTGTTTGTCTGTTTGTCTGTCTGTCTGTCTGTCTGTCTGTCTGTCTGTCTGTTTGTCTGTCTGTCTCCTCCTCCTCCTTCTCCTACCCCTCCTCCTCCGCCCGTGGTACTGGACAGACAGTACCACGGGCCGAGGACCAGGACGACGAAGAAGATCGGCAGGAGGAGGAGGAGGAGGAGGCTTCCTCTCTCTCTCTCTCTCTCACATACACACACACTTACACACACACACACACACACACACACACACACACACACCAACCAATCCCAACACCCACCCCCCAACCCCTACCGGGCCAAGACAAACCAGGGAAATGGCTCGCTGTGACCACATACACGGGCCTTAAATTTGAGTACGCACGCATACGTATGCAACACGTATGCGCATTTGCGGAGTTCGCGTACGTGTACGCCATGCTACCCAGGTTTTGACGAAATTGTCGTTTTACTAGGCAAGGCGCGACGATGAGCAAAGGGTAAGAGTCAGATACATAGGGGAGACCCCATTGTGTTGGTCCTGCACCTGAAATGGATGCAGAGTGTGAATGACAAAATTCAACTATGACTGTGAGAATGACTTTCCTTGATTCGCTTAGTGACTTTCCCCTTCTTCTTCTCACAACTGACATTTCGTTAAAACTGAGATTTTTTTTTTCAGTTCACAAATTTGAGTGTACAAAAAAACAACATTTTTTTGTGTTTTTTTGTCCCCATGACGTCGGATGATCAAATCATCGGGTGTCATGGCAACTCTCGATAATCTGATCATCGGATGTATGTTTACGTTGAGGTACATCAGATAGGCAAACTGCGATAACCACTTTCTCACCCAATAAGCAATGAAATTTTAACTAAGTTCACTTTCAAGAATTAAAAAAAAAATGTCAGTTTCAATGAAATGTCAGTTTCACCTTCTCTTACTACCTTGCGTTACACATTTTTGCGCTTTTTTTAGTTATGGGTAGGAACATTTGCAAAAGGGACTAGGCAAATATTTGTGTTAGGGTTGGTAATATTATTTTGGTTGTGTGGCACGTGGTTAAGTTTGGATGCCCTAGTCGACCGAAGTAGGGCCGCTCGTGGGAGATCAGCGCCCCACGAACTGACGATGTGGGGGAAACTAAAAGTCGAGCTGCGATATCAGACAGTGCGTTAACCTGAGACAGGAAATGGGAATGTACAGGGCCGGTTATAGAGGAAGGTTTATCTATACTTCACCACTTGGAAGCGGGCATGATAGCATACTAGGTGATTGACAATATATCTTACCGGGCTGTATACGAGGATCCATCGGACCATCGACCTTCTGGATAACCAGTGAAGAGCCAGGCTTGCAGCGCCGCTTATCTACCTCTCGACATTCCCCATTAACCTCGTAGTGCTGCTCATTGTTGTAGTGGCCGTGTTCGTGGTGGCCACAGTCATCCTGGGTTGTGGTTGCCATCCTCGCTGATCATTGGTTATACCTATTCTCAGTAGCCTTCGAGATCGCCCTTGTCCCTCGCTCTTCTACGAGGACGCAACCATAACTGGTTGGCAGGAGAAGGTTAGGATGCGAAGGTTTGTTGGAGCACTGTGCATGCCTTAGGGCGATCGTGTGCGAGCAGAGACAGGGATTCATGCACGTTTATTGTTTGAGGCCTCAGTACGAGAGTTGGCCGGAGTGATGTAGCACGTCAGGAGCACTAATGGTTAACGAGGGACCCCATTTTCAGATCCTGACCAACAAACCCAAAACTGAAATTAGGGTTTAGGGGTCAAATTTTATGGTTTTTTTTTTTTTTTTTTTTGCCTGTTTTTGTTTTGGGTCAAGGTTTGGGTGTATTAAATTTGGTCCCATTTGGATTATTCGAGTTTTCTTTGTTGAGAATCCCCCTGAGATTGATGAAATTTCTCAAGATTTCTGAAATTGAATGTTGGCGAAATTTACATGCAAGTGCACTTTTGCCTCGCTGTTTTATGGTTTTTATTTATTTTTTTCAATTATTTTTCTGCAACTTGTTAGTATGGTCTCAACTTATGAATTGCTGGCAAGTTTGGATCAAATGAGTCTAAGGTTTTGTTATAAATGGCATGGCAAGTTGTCTGAAAATTTAGGTCTATGTTACCCATGCCTCGTCAGGAGGGTCAACCCCGACAGAGACTGACTGAAAGTCGACCTGCAGTACCAGACAATGCGTTAACCTGGGAAGGGAAATAGGAATGTACTTGACCGGTTATAGCATAAGGTTCATCTCCACTTCGCCACTTGGAAGCAGGTGTAATAGCACTACGGATTGGCGATATATCTTACCGGGTTGTATGTGAGGATCCATCCTCCTTATGGATGTTTGATGAGGAGCGAGGCTTGCAACACCGCTCATCTACCTCTCGACATTCCCCATTGACCTCGTGGTGCTGCTCGTCGTCGCAGTGGTTGTCTTAGAGGTGGCCGCAGTCGTCTTGGGTTATGGTCGTCATCCTCGTTGGTCATTGGTTATACCCGTGCTCGAAAGCCTTCGAGATCACCTTTCTTCCTCGCTTTTCTACAAGGATGCAACCACGACAGGTTGGGGGGAGGAGGTTAGGTTGCGGAGGCTTGTTGGAGCAGAGCGCATGCCTGAGGCTGAGGGTGAGTGTGTGCGAGCAGATACAGGGCTCCAAGCTCGTTTTTTGTCTGAGGCCTCTGTACGAGAGTTGGCCGGAGTGATGCAGCATGTTAAGAGGGTCACACAGACAGAGACTATGTGAGGAGAGGTGCTACAAGATGCGGTGCTAAGGACCAATATCCGACCAACAATCCAAATAGCCACCCTTACAGATGGGGTCCGCTCATTTCTTTCTTATAGAAATTAAAACGGGTAGACTTAGATAAGTTAGATTAGCAAGCAATTCGTCATATCTGTCTTGAGTCTCAATCCGGTTGAGGGTCTCTACATACTACGACATCGAGAACCGACGGTGCGGGCCTAGTTAGTCGGTCTAGACATAGCCAAGGGGCTCAGGGTTTTGAAGCCGGCAAACAACGGTGGGGCAATGAAGCGTAATTCAACGATAATTGAGGTGGGATTATCCTCCAAGGGTTCAAAACTATTTTGCCCGTAGATTTTCGACCGGCTACCGGAAACGGTCAATGCTAGTTCCACGACCTCAAATTTTGTTCCGTGTGTATTCGCTAGACTCTGTGACTCGAGTCCATGATATTAATGTGTGTGCGGTCGGAGTATGCGGAGTGGTGGTGCAAGGACGGTCTGCATTTCTCGCACCTATGTCCTTAAGGCCTTCGAGGAGGAGGACCCTTAATAAAAAAAAGATGTTGAGTGGATGGTGAGATTCACACTGGCTTACCAGGTATAAAGAGTCGTTGATCATTAAGAGCAGGTCTTAGTGAATCGACGCACACGTGAAACACGTGGCAGATTTTTGTTTCCTCATCAACTCAATAGTGCAAGTGCGTGAATATGAAAGTGGGAGTCAAAAGTCCGTCAGAGATATGGGGGAGGATGAATTTGAGGAAGGGGAAATAAAGGAGGCTCTTCGCACAGATGAGTATGAAGGTGTGTATCAAGAGTTGGGCCGCCCCACATGGCGGTTCACATGCGGGTCAAATCTAGGCGTTGACCTCGCGTACGCCCTTAGTATGCTACAACATACGAGAAATGCCCTTGGTTGGGCCACCTTCCCGATTGCACGCAAAAACTTTCTCGTGTGGTTCAGTAGCTCGACGGGAATACGCCCACCCATTGCAAGAGATGGTGACAAATCCCGCGGGTGGAGACAAGTTGTACCGCGCGAGGCCCTTTCGTGTCGTAGGGGTTTGATGGAGGTATAGTTGGCTCACTCGGGCAGAGCAACTCTGCAGGTTCCCCATATGTGGCGCGACTCGCGAATCTGTCAATCCTGCGTGACGGGCCCGGGAGGTTTCCTCTGGGGGGACCATGGGCTCGACAGGAAAATAGTAGAGAGATCACGGTTGGTTTGTGAGGCCCGCTCCCCTGTAGGAAGGAAGGAGAGTCAAATTCGGTCTGCAGCTTCGCCAACCCTTGGGTGGGCTAGAGGGACAAGATACCCCTTTGCCCATAAGACCCTCCCCCGAAACTAGCCTTACAGATATGGCAGATCCCATCAGGCAGCTCAACACGGGCAAGAGAGGCAAACAGACAGTTGGCCAGCTGGATCACGAAGGATAAACTTCCAGTCACGCTAGAAACAATTGTTGGACTAGCAGCAGCGTGGCCTAGGGACTGCGTCCCGAGTTCACAAAATGATAATATGTTTATTCACAGTAACCATTGCCCTGCATTGTCGCACTAGGTAGCCGAAGCCAGGTGGCCCCGATACTTTTCTTGTGCATATTTTTTGCAATGACTGTGAATGGGACATTGTACTCGGCTTCCAGCAATTGCTGCACCCCATCTATAGAAAGGAGTCATCTGAAGGGGGGTGCCGAAAATTGCTCATATCACCTTTTGCAGCAACCCCGACAGACCTAGGTAACACTACGTACGCGTATGGGATGCGTACACGTACATATGCGTGCGTACGCGTACATGTCTGAAAACCCGCGTACTCGTACGTATTTTATTTTATTTTATTTTCTTTAATATCTGTGTATAGATTGTATATTATATAATACATATAATATATACCTCATACACGTATATATGCGCGCATATGCATAGATGTCAGAAACCTGCATACGTACGTATTTTATTTTATTTTATTTTATTAAATATATGTGCATAGATTGTATAGTATATAATATATATAATATGTGTGTAATATACGTTTAATATAAGTATAATATTATGTGTTTAAATGTATAGGAGGAGGAGGAGGAAGATCTTCCTCCTCCTCCTCCTTCCCATCGCGATCTTGTTCCTCCCCCTCCTCCTCCTCCTCCTCACACATTCGACGAACGATGGCGACGAGCGACACGTGCTAGCGGCGGGCGATGGCGACACGTGCTAGCGACGGGCGATGGTGACGGGCGACGGGCGACAGGCGATGGCGACGGGTGATGACAACTAGCGATGACGACGGGTCATGGCAACGGGCGATGGCCTCCTCAGGCGATGGCCTTTTCGGGCGATGGCGATGGCGATGACAACGGGCGATGACGATGGGCTATGATGACGGACGATAATGACAGGTGATGGCGACGGGCGATGACAACGGGCGATGGCGACTCCTCCTCGGCCAATAGCAACTCATCCTCCTCGGGTGATGACGGTGCACCCCCAGACCGGACCCCTTCCCCGCGTTACCCCAGTCTCCCTAAGTCCCCCCACTTGGTACCACAACCAAAAACGGGACAGAAATGACCCGCAACGACCACGTACGAGGGTGACATTTTTGAGTATGTGCACACACGTATGAGGTACGTACGCATATACGCTCATACGCGTATACGTATACACTCATACGCGTATGAGCATCCGCGAGCCCCGAGTACGTGTACGTTGTGCAACCCAACGACAAACATTAAAATAAAGGAAAAAAAAATAGAGTTGAGAATAAGATCTTTGCACATCCACATGTAACATGCGGTTAAGAGCTCCGACTTAAACAACCAGTACACGACCCCAGCCTCACATAAAGTTTGTGTTGCTCCAAGCAAAACTCGGAGGGGCCACGCAGGATGTGAGGCTGTTGAAAAACAATTATACGACCTCCGAAGTGGTGCGGGTTCCACGCGGCCACCCATGGGTGTATGTATGGTGTACTGGTGTTGTAACACACCCTAAAATGAATGTATGCAAGCTAACTTTCCGGTTCGGTACAACCATAACCAGGGTGCATTGTGATTAGGGGAAAATGGTAGCCAGCGAATGAATGAAGGACAACACGTGATGTTTGTCTAAAGCTCTCTGCTCAACATTGTAATGGGCAAGTGAAGGAATGATGGGAGAATACTTATATAAACATATTTTATGTACATGCCCCTATATACATCTACATAATAAAAAAAATGGTTTTAGATGGTATAAAGATTGGAAAATAATTGGGTGTAAAGAAGTAAGTAGTCAATGCCTCTCACCTAACCCTATGAGGAAAGGATGATAGTGAAGAGATTTATCTTGTTTGTACTTACTGTTTTTTCATATGGGACGTTGGACCCAGTTTCCAGCAGGTGCAACTTCTCACCATTAGGATGAAGCACTCTTTGCTTTAAATAAATAAAATAAATAAATAAATAAATAAATAAATAAATGAATAAAATTTAGGATTAAGTTCCTGGGGTGGCATGGGGAGTCAGATGAGGGTAGAGAATCAGAGAATTTGGTAAAAATATGGTGGATCGTGGAAGCTTCCAGCTTCAGGATTGGTTGAGCATGAATATGAGCTTCAAATTACAAAGTCTCTGCAACCATGGAGTTAAACGACCAGTACATTTCCCATACATCGACCATGGCCCCTTGCTGCAAATTTCGAAGAGTCGAAACCCCACAACGGCCGAGCCCCTAAAGTTGCGGTCGTTAAAACACCACTACCTTTATCATATGTGGGGTCGCGGACCTCGAATTCAAATTTGGCCATGATGTGCCGTCAATCAAAAAAATCAACGGCGATGCGGCAACTATTTTTCATGAGTAGGCTACTAGATGCCCATGACCGACAAATGAGAAACATAGCGGTGGTTTAGCCCGGATCATTGAAAAATGATGGGGAAACATACATGTGGTGTAAGCAGTACCTTTGTGTAAGTCTGTTGTGGGTTAGAGAAAGGAGGTGGCATACACATCCGACCCTTGTATTGCAGAGTATACATCAGGCACCTTGTTTTTAGGCTGAGAGAGGCAGGAATACACACGATGACTCTGTTATTTCTCTCATGTTTATTACGATTAGTAGACAAATTTGGAGGAGTTCGAATTTTTCTACGAATATATGAAGAAGTAGATCCTCCCATAGGAAGTAAGAATGAACCATTACCATTTCATTCTTTTATGAATTTTAAATCGGACGGAACTGCAACGATACTTTTTACATAATCGAGGCGACCACCAGATCAACGATGAGGTTCCTTTGGTCATAACGAGGGGAATCGTCTGGTGTATAACGCTATATATTTATGTTTCTTTATAAACATATATATATATATATATATATATATATATATTTGTATGTTTACCAGCCTGTACCCTCGGGACTACCTCCATATGTTCGGGTGTTCGAGGTCCCGTTCGGAGTCCAAACCTCAAGGGGTTTGGCCCCCGCCATAATTATTTTGGGGTTTAAAACTTTTTTTTTTTAATGATATGAGGTAATGCTTATAAAATTTGAAGGTATTTTGCTAAGCCAAAAAAACATGAAAAAGCGTCAAAAGATGGTGGTGTCAAAACATGCTCGCCCATGCATTATTTTGTCTTCTTTCTCTTTTCACTTTTTATTTCACTTTATTTCGTGGCCTAAAATAAATTCTTATTTTCCTAGGTTGTTTTTCCGGGCGCCCGGGCACCCAACTTGTGCGTGGAGGTGCCCGGTTGGGATGACCCCCGGGCAAGGTTCCAAGTAACAAAAAAAAAAAAAAAAAAAAAAAAAAAAAAAAAAAAAAAAAAAAAAAAAAAAAAAAAAAAAAAAAAAAAAAAAAAAAAAAAAAAAACAACCGAAAGGTAAATAATTCTAGAAAAACAATTTGTTGTGTAGAAGTGCAATACAAACAACTTTTGGCTGAGGGTCACGTCAGAATTCCTCACCGAATCAGAGATAAAAAAACAAATAATAAAATCACACTAAAGGAACCCCGTTTAACCCCCCTTAGCCCCTTTAAAAACATTTTATACCCCCCTTCTCCCCTCCTGACAACCAACTCTCAAAAAATGAAGCGAGCCCGGATTTGGGGTCATTTAGAAGAGAGCAGAATGGCAATATAAATATATATATATATATATATATATATATATATATATATATATATATATATATATATATATATTTACACGGCCGGGTACCCCGGACGTCACACCTGGGTGCCCGGTCGGGCATGGAAATTTTCCAAATTATTTTCTGAATTATTTTTTAATGAGTTTCATGTGAGATACACATCTATAGATCTTCAAGGCATTTTACTCAACTAAAAAAAAATGAAAAATCACTAAGGATGACAGTGTTTAAAATGTGTCTGCCCACTCACTGATTGTAATTCTTAATTCATTTTTTCTTATTTTTTTATTATTATTTATTCTTCGTATTTTATTTTTTTATCAAATTTGGTAAAGAATTCATATGTAATGTTGAGACAAATGTTATTCAATTTATTTTTACGCATAACATATATGTTTTTCATATTGTTTACTATTTTTAGCTATGTTACCAGCTGTCCGATGGGGAGATGTCTCCCCCGGACGTCTCCGAGAGACGGTCAGGAGGAAGTTGTCTGGAAAATCGGAAAACTGTTTTTTTGCCAAAAAAAAAGAAAAAAAAAGGGGTGGGGTCGGCGCACCACGAGAGGACCCCCCAAAACAAATTTCAGGTTGTTCTGAGCAAAAACGGGAAAAAAATTCAGATACAGTGGGGAGGTGTGATAGTGTGTGGATACAATGTGTGTGTGTGTGTGTGTGTGTGTGTGTGTGTGTGTGGATGTCGCTGTCACTTCAGCTACTGCATCTGCCGCAGCGGATCGTTCACTGCATATTGCAGCAGTTGTTGACTGCACACACACACACACATTTTATCCACACACAAACACTACGAGTGACACGTAAGTGAGCACACATACACACAATCACACACACACACTATCTACTCGCACACACACACGCACTATGTACACACACAGATGCACTGTCTACACACACAAACACACACCGACACTCTCACACACACACACACACACTCACACTCACATACACGCACACTGGGAAGAAAACAGTAGCAAGGCCAAGGCAAAAGTTGTTCATTTTATTTTTCTATATAACATAGTTTTATTTTTATTTTAAATTTTATGGTCTCCCGCCTCTATCGGACCCGGACGTGAACCGACGCATTGGGGAGCTGAAGTCCCAAGCGTGACTCGTCGTCGGTCGACAAGGACACATCCCACTCACCAAGCGTTACACCACGCTTAAAACATAAATTATAAACTTATACAAAAGAAACACATTCCTAGCCCCTTTAGTATCCATCCCATAACCTTTTGATACAAAAATCGGTTGGGCGATGCACGCGAGACTTAGCATAAAACCGCGCGGACACAGAGTCTTCTCATATCGACTAGCTATGCAAGCATTCACAAGTAGTCGCAAGGATGACGTACTATGTAGTACCTATAGTCACGCGGTCCTGGATGGTCTCGAAGGTCATGTTCGACACCCAAGTGTCGAATGACACGCGCCTCGAGGGGTTAATCTCTCAACGCTAGACAACCGCTAAGTACGGTTGATCACCACATCGGGCACACCCTCTTTTGCACCATGTGGAGAGTGGGTGGTACACAGGTTCATACCTGTGGTGGTAGTTATCTGTCGAGACCTTGGAGGCAAACTCCACCATCCAGGGCCTAGAAAGAGATCAAGGGGTTTGACTTTGACGGTTGCTACGGACTTCAACGTTCAACTATAATAATTCTAAAAAACACCGGATAAAAGAGGATCATTTTTTTCTCTCTGGGCATAATTTGTTTAACCCTTACGCATGGTCGCAATAAGTCGCGCAAACACTCAAGACATATGTATGTAGATATATAAAAGGGGTATATAATATGAAACGATCACTTCTCACAATTACAGTGGGACTCATCGCGACCATATATATGTGTGTGATCACAGACAGTCAAATCCAGAGTCCGAATCACAAACCATGCCTTCAATCACATCAAAGATTCACAAAAAAGTTCATACACTACACGGGGTCATCTTCAACCAATCTCTGCGTTCACACCCCTCGCTTTAGCCATACAAGCCCCAACCTTTGTCAAACCTTCCATAAATAAAGCACTCAGTATCTATGTTAAATGACCATTCAATAACGTTCGGGTGAAAACGTAATGAAACAGTTCAAACTACAAGGCTAAAACCCTTAGGTTGAGTTGGCGAGAGTGAATTGGAATTGAATCGTAAACCGACGAATCGACAACCGACCTGTTATCAGTGATAATAGGAGATGATCCTCGTGGAATCGAGTTGAACCTACTCCAAATCCTGAATCGAAACGGTCAAAAGAGACTTGTAACACAAGACATGTCAATTCTTAGCCTAAGCTTATAAGTGTATGTAGAATAAATCCTCATGTCACGCTATCACACAAAATCTTCTCATGATTAAATCTAAGTCTACCTCTAAGCCAGTGCCCAAAGAAAGGTAGACCTCTCACAACATCTCCCCTATGCAAGGTGGATTGTCAGAATCGTTCTAAATCCCACTCAAATTTCGGCAGCGCTTCTCGTAGGCAAAATAACTTTCCAAACTTTATACAAAGCTAAATACTGAATCTGAAAATACTATGACTTTCCCAAAGTCAAACTTTGTCTAACTTCCTAAATTAGTAACAATTCGGGCAGCATTTCCCCTAGAAAAGAAGGTTTTCCAGATTCATCCTAAGCCAGATATAACTCAGAGAAAAAATCGAGTTTTGAAAGGCCAAACTTGACTAACTCC
>BFEA01000105.1:2755364-2787864 GCA_003427395.1 Chara braunii | reverse complement strand
AGTCATAGGGAAGCACATGCATACAATAGTCAAACTAGAGGGAGATAGTCAAGCAGGAAAGTAGTGGGTTCATACAGTCAGAAGGAGGTATACCTCACAGTTCCCTGCCTCCAGAACCTCGTCTACGTTCCGACAAAGCTCCCGTGATCGATGGTCGGACTCCCCACAGAGTCTTGATGCGGATTATAGGTTGTAATCCCGCCTGCCGCCTTCCTTTCCAAACCAACAGACCAGACGGAGCGTAAGAAGGGCAGAAGGAGAAACATTAAGACTCTCAGATCCAGAAGAGGTGCACCGAGACTCGCGTGAGAGGGCCTTGATTCCTTCAAACGTTCGAGGGTCTGCAATGATAGCCAAAGTGCACAGAAATGCCAACTAGGGTTAGAACGCTGAGCCACTGGCCCTGACAGTCCTCCGAACCGCAGCAAAGTGGCCAAATCACAATGGAATGGTCAACTTGTCGCCAAACGCAGAACAACGGCACTCTGATGAGCCTCCAAGCCTCGAGCAGTAACTCCCTTACTCAACTTGACCGCCCCTCTCAGGCCAGAATACCATATCCTCTAACGGAGATGCCCCTCGCACAACCTATAGGTACAGTCTTCGGATAGACCCCCCCCCTCTCTCCTGCGCCTGAGTCTAAAACCAGGTGGACTACAACAGTGCGCAGCGATAGCTCACCTGACGCAAGAGTAGCTGCTTTCCATCCCGCTGCAAGAGTTGCGCTTGTCCTATGTCAACCCGGCAGACGATTGCCGTTGTGATACTCAAACGAGCAGGCAGGCCGCAATAGCGAACTGGAAGGAGAATGAAGTAATGGGGTCCCCTGCAGACTGCGTTCGAACAGGACACAGGCTGTGTTCAAATAAAACTCAGGCTGGCCTCAGAAAATACAGTCAGAAATAATGCTCAATTTTGCACAACGGCAACTCGTCAACCGTTGACTGTAACTGTAACACGGACTGCTGAGCACTACAATGGGCCAATGTGGTTGGGTACACCGGGTCGCGGGATATCCGTCGTGGGATTTCGTGCTGGGGTGGGGTGAGGCATTCAGGTTTGAGTCCTGGGGCTTCACTTTCACCCCAGCCCACTTAGCCTTATGGTTAGGTGTCTGCCCGCTAAGCCGTTGACAGTGTGTTCAAGTCTTGGATTCGTCACATGCTTACTCGCAGTAACCACCGTAGAAATAGTACTACGGAAGTGTGGCTGCAACAGTGGAGTGGAAGTGTGGTTGGGTACATCCGGTTGCGGGATCTCCGTCGTGGGATTCCGTGCTGGGGTGGGGTGAGGTATTCAGGTTTGAGTCCTGGGGCTTCACTTTCACCCCACCCCACTTAGCCTTATGGTTAGGTGTCTGCCCGCCAAGCCGTTGACAGTGTGTTCGAGTCTTGGATTCGTCACAATGGCAGTATAGGATAACAGCTCCGTTAATAACTCAACAAAAGGACCACCAAAACAGCGAGCTTTGAAAGAAAACCGTACTAATAAGCTCAACATTAACTCTAACTCAAGGAACTTCGTACAACAGTTCAACCTGCTCTAACCCCCGACGTCCACAGACTCACTTAATAGTGTCGGCGACTTCCTCAGATCCCTGGCCAAATGCAAACAAGTTGAAACAACTCATCAATGCGATAGTTAGGTAAGTATCCGCTTGTCCAGAGAGTATAGTTGCACCGCTACGCTCACGAGTAGACCTCAGTATGCACTGTAATGGCTACCGCAGTAAGCAATACAACAAGCAATCGACGAACGTGACAGGCAGCTTAACAATCATGTTGGCAAACACAGAGACGAGTAGTATCACAGTCATCAGAAACAGGGTTGGGGTCGCAACCACCAACCATAGAATCAAGAAAGATATTTCTGTCTCTCAATCAGACAGATTGCTCTACCAACTAGGAACGACCATGCAGAATTACGAGGTGAGTTTACTATCCCCCTTTTTCATCTCTTCTCTCCCTTTTTTTTCCAGTTCCTACATTCGAACGCACGTGGTCATTAATACGGCCAGGTTTGTTCAAACTTGTTAGTAAAAGAAGGTAGGGACAGAGTCACAAGCGGGACACGCAACAGCACGCGGGGTGGGATAGCCAACAGGATGGCTACAGCCTACAAGCACAATCGTGCGATGAATGGCCTCGGCGATCTTGCAACACGAATCTTTATACAAGAATGGGTGAAAATCTTCTGCTAGAACATGAATAGATACATCGCCTGCACAATTGCGACATTAGTGTCGCCCAGGCCGGGCAAAACACAGGAGGGCGACGATCGTGACCTTGGTGCACAACGAACGGGAAGAGCTGCGAACTGTGATCGGCTGACCATTCTCGTAATACGAAAATGAATCGTCTAGTAAAGTGTGCGAAGATACATCCCCATATTTTTTTCAGATTTGTTCCCGTAAGTTCCACACAGTCCCGGTTCTCCTGCTACTAATACTAACTTTTCTTTGCTAATACTATTGTCACTACCAGAGTCGCAGTACCCGTGATCTTTTACCTATAGCTCTATCTCGCCAGGAGTCCTAAAGAACCGAGTGAAATCCAGCCCCGCCATATCCTTCTTTCTAACACCTTCGCGCACCGCAGTTCTCTCCAACCACACTTCCTACTACTTCGCTGTTCTATCCAACCGCAGATTTGGAATCGTAAATCCTGATAATCCCCGGCTAACACTTTTACTTGCCCGAAACGATTCAGAAAACAAGAAGATCAGCAAACTTTCGTTCTTCCCTCGGCGTCTTCCCCGACCTCTCCCCGCACTCTATTAAAGTCTATTTCTCTTTTATCTCTCTATCTACTACCCTTCTTCCAAAACTATCTTCATATTCAGGCTCGCCAACCCTTAAAACCCGCACTTAGGCTCCGCCCTCGCCTAATTCCATGAAGGATTCCGCATGTTGCCA
The DNA here is from genome assembly GCA_003427395.1 of Chara braunii. Classification (NCBI taxonomy): domain Eukaryota; kingdom Viridiplantae; phylum Streptophyta; class Charophyceae; order Charales; family Characeae; genus Chara; species Chara braunii. The sequence goes on along the minus strand of BFEA01000105.1, from coordinate 2,784,950 downwards.
TGTCCTCGCTGCGCCCCCACTCGTCCCTCACCATCTGCGTCGTCGAACGCACCCAGCGCGTATTCGCGCCTAGGTTCCTTCTGCCTTTTCCTCCCTCCTACTCGTTGCCCGTCACTTCCTTTCCTTCCTCACTCTGGTGGTTGTCCGCTTCGCTCGCTTGACACGAGTTAGGCTCTGATCCGACTACTCTTCTTTTTGGGGAGACACCTCTCCCCGCGTTGTGTGGCGTCCCCGAGACGTTCGGAGGTGTGTGGAAACAAATGACGACGTGGCTGTCCGTCCGCGACCCTCACCTCGGTAGTTGCTACCGAAAACAAGAAGACTTCTCTTCTTTTCAGGGAGAACCAAAAAGAACCGCTTCGGGCGGGTCCGCCCCTTGAGGAATGGAAAAGTGATTTCGGATCCCACTTGGCCAGCAATACCGGGACTTTTACGATTTTGGCGGCGGACCAAGGGGAAAGGAACGTGCTGTCAAATAGAGGAGAGGACCAGGTAGCCCACCGGATTTTGGGGAAAAACAAAATTGCCCATCCTCCTCTTTTGTTTTCTGGTAGAACTACTGCAGCGTGAGTCGCGGACAAACTGCCACATAGATATTTGTTTCCACTCCCCTCCGAGACCTACGGGAAGACCTGAGAAAGTGGGAAGAAGTGGGATCCCAGAAAATGCCACTTCTCCCCAAAAAGAAGAGAGGTCAGATCAGCCCCGCCAACCCCCGTCCCTCATCCAAAAAAGAAGGCGTGTTTTTTTTTTTTTTKGTTTTTTTTTTTTTTTTCCCTTGTCCGTTGGTTTGTGGCAGGAATGTCCATGGTCCCAAAACTTGTGTGACAGTGTCATCGTATCCGGTAGGCCGTAGCCACGGCCACGGTCCCACGGGTCCCATAGCCTGCCAGTGGGTGTGGCCTTGATTTTGAAAGTTGCCAGTTCGTTCGTACAACGCCAGGATTGCCATCGGCAACCGTACAACATGCCATACCCTTCCATCCACGCCTGCTATCCATCGCCTACGCGTGTTGGTCCGCCTGTTGCACGCATCAGCATTCGGCGGTGGTGGGAGATGCCATACCCACTTCCTCCTCGACCACGCTCCCGAAGCTCGGTGCAAAACTCCTACTCTCTGACACCGGATAGTGGGCGCGCAGTGTTCTGCTTGCCATAGCCATCGTTGCGCCTGCATCTTCCCATAGCCCTCTATGGACCTGCATCTTTCCATAGCCGCCACTGCGCCTGCATCTTGCCATAGCCATCGTTGTGCGTGCATCTTGCCATAGCCCTCGTTGTGCCTGCTTCTTTCGTGTTTCCATTCCATCCTCGTGGGTGCTTTGTAGTGTCCGTCGTTGTTGTGGGAGTCGCATTCCCACACCTATACCGAGGTTGTGTGGAGTTTGTGTTCTCTGCCACCAACATCGAACATCAGGTGTGTCGGCGCAGTGGGAGTCGAATCCAGCGGAGCAGCTGCCACGTGCTTCAGCTTCAGATAGGTATGGACCACCACCGTTCGACCCAAGGCCGCCGGTCACCCACGCCGTCGCCGGCAACGAACGCGAGCAGCATCCACGACTTCCCGCCATCTTCAACCTCGCAGTATGGGCTGTCCTCGAATATCGTTTCCCACCGACTCGACTGCACAGTAGGTCGACCTGCCCCCCCCGTGCCGGGAGGTTTGCCGCCATTGCCAAATTTCAAGAATTTCCACACTTCCGCGTACAACACACAGACGAGAAGAACGACGACTGGCAGTTTCAGCGCGTTAATCGGCGAAGCTGACAACTTTCCATGATCACGTGGCGGCACTGCCGCTCCAGAGCAGTCTGCTGTTGGCTCATCCGAACTTCCATGGGGGATGGCACGTGAAGGCCATGTCCACAGTGGCGGGCAGGGCATACCAGGCGCAGGGGATGGACAATACTTTATGGCAGATTCGGCAAGCGCGTTGGCGGATGAGAGGCCTGCAGCCGGCGTGTCCACCACACATTTTGGGGCTGATGGTCGTCAGACTGCGGCCTTTTCATCACAGCCACGTGGCTTCCCCCCACCACAAGTGCAGGGGAATCCTTCCACGGATAGCCCCAGTCGTTTGTCGTTGCCAAGATCACCATCGCCACGTGGCCTCCACTCCTTGCATGTGCACAACAATCGGCGGTCGGACAGTCCCATTCGCCAGCGCACACCTCCCGTCGACGTTGCGTGGGAATCACCGACGAGCACATCCGTTCCCACGGGTGTCGAAGAAGGTAAGGAGGAGGGGGCATGCATGGACGCCGGCATGGGTGATGCGTGGGCGGTTGATGACGTCGACATTGCTGCCACACAATGCGGTGGAAGTGCCACGATCGACAAAGATAATGAAGCAAATATCCCGGCTGCACAAGTGTCAGAATCAACCGCCCATGAACGCGGGGGTGCAGTGCCGGATGGTGGTTTCCGTGGTGGAAAAAGCAATGGAAAGGGGCAGCAAAAGAAGAGTTCGGGTGATTGGGGGTTCGACGAGAGTCTGGCTTTGCTGCGCTTGCTATTCGAAGAAGACATGATGCAACAACAAAGGCAAGGGAGGCAGAAGATGAGGGGGAGGAAGGAGAAATACGCGTGGATCATTAGCAAGCTTAAACAACTTGGTATCGATCGTGGGCAGGCAGAATGTGAGAGGAGGTATTATCTCCTCCTCGACCACGCAAAAAGGATCCGGGATTTCCATGGATGTTCAGGAGAGCGCATTTCTTGGAACATGAGCAGGACAGAAAGGAGGGAGTGTTTCCTCCCTCTCACTTACGAAAAACAGTATTTCGACGCCCTTCATTCGAAGCTTCAGAAGAAGGACGGGTCCTGCGAGGGTCTCATGCAGTCCGTTCATCTGCAAGGAGGAGGCAGTAATGCGAACACAGATGACGACGATAATGGAGGAGGGGGGGAGTCTGGTGCGCCTCGCAGGAGGGTGGACAGCGATTGTCGTGATGGATCCAAACACCGACACACCGGGGGAGGTCGAGGACATGGTAGGGGGCGCTCATCGGACAGTTCATTGGAGGAACCACTCGGGAGCTCTTCGCCCTTTCATTTACAGTCTCTTGTCGATGCCACGGACCAACAAGCGGAGAAACTAGCTGGTAGTTTCGTTAACGCCATGGATGGTCTTAACAAAACCATGGCTGCAGCCTGCAGGGAATGCCACACTTCTGCAGTGCTTCACGATGCTTGTTGGGTCGATGGCGGGACATAATGGATCTGCTCGCGGCAGTGGTGATGGTAACGGCAGCGGTGATGGGCGTCACACAGGCGGGATGTCGAAGTGACATGTTTGTGGTATCGGTCCGGACCTTGCAGGATTCCCGTGCTTCGATGTTCGTGTAGAGTTTGGGTTCGAATGCTGACTTTTTTTGTGTTTTTTTTTTTTTTTTTTTTTTTTTTTCTGTCCGTGCAGCCTGGGTGGCGTCCTTTCAGCATTTTTAGCGCAGGTGGTGCTTTGCCGACGTAGCGGACACAAACTGACCACTCTCGGATGCCACCTGTCGTGCCTCGTCGACTTCTTGCAGGGTAAATACTCGGTTTGAGGCGCTTCATGTCTTCCCAACCCATAACTGGTGTCTTGGAGGTCATCGACATGGCGGGCGATTTTGCACTCACCCATAGACGTTTGATAGAGCAGGCCCACGAGCGTTCGAGGAAAAGGGGTGTACTGTTCACACGTGTGTCAGAGATGGCAGGAGAGCTAAAAAGGTTGCAGGGAGAGTTGGAGAGCGCGAACATGCGAGAGGCCGTCGCGCTTTCAATAGCGGAAGAAACAGAAAGAACGGTGGCCGCACCGCGGGAGGAGGTGGCACGTTTGCAGCACCAGCTGTCACTCTACGAGGACGGCTCCATGCATTTGTCGGCCGACAGTCACATATTTGTGAGCTCTTTTCAGAGCCCTGGAGGATTGCGGCCAGCCACCGTCGCAAGAGTGCATGTCTCCATCGGCCATGCGGCATCAGCTAGCCCGTCAAGAGCTCAGTTGCACCGGCGTCTGAGCACGTCTCCCGCCACTGCCCGTTCTCCCCACGCCGCCACCCTTCCGTCTCCAGATGTCAATCGCCGTGAGGTCACGGCTGTGGCAGATCAACTGCGAAGGGTGATGAGCATGGACGGTCAATCGTCACAAGGGCCAGGCCGGTGATGGCACATCGTTACGGACATGACGTCACATAACCGAGCCTCGGGATAAGCTGAACTTCGAACGGGATGGCAGGCACAGAGTAGGGTGGTTGTGATGGTCATTGACTGACGTTTTTAGGTTCGACGACCTTCGAATACAATCGCCTAGGATAGCCCGCGCGTGAAGGTTTGCGGCTACTGCAGTGTTTTTTGGCGAGTTGCACATGTTGTAACTGTGATAGGCCTATGTTTTGCAGACGGGTGTGTGAATGGCAGACGTAATTATACCGATGTTTAGTGGATCAATTTGCTTTTTTTTTCCCCCTCATTCGGGTGGCAGACGGGTGAGGAAGAGACGGCGGTACAATACCTTTGTGGCAATTTTGGATGTTGTAGCTGTTATAGGCATATGTTTTGCTCAGGATAAATGAATGGCAGATGTAATAGCGATGTTTAGTGGATCAGTTTGTATTCCCCCCCCCCCTAGTTCGGGTGGCAGACGGGTGAGGAAGAGACGGCGGTACAATGCCTTTATGGCAATTTTGGATGTTGTTTTTCAGAATTTGAATATTTTAGTTCCGTTGCCGATCCACGGAGTGGACGTTGTTTTTTATTCGAGTTCATGAATATTTGTGCAACGGGAAGATTTTTCCTGAATGCTGGGCTGTTCCCATTTCCATGACATGCATTGCCTACGGTAAGGGGCATGGCGGGGCCACGGGAAGTTGGTGCCCGGTCGGGTTAGGGCCGTCAGTCCACATGGCAACAAAGGTAAGCACATGTCTTAATTATACATCATTCGTCCGTCAATCCACGCAACCCGATCATTCAGTTGCTCAGCCAATCATCCCTTCAATCAAGCTACAACAAAACCTGCAATCACGGCTCAACGATGGAGTACTTCCTGTTCCTATCGTAATACGCCTCCGCCTCATCGCCACGCGGTTTGTCTATATAGATATGAGCACAATCTATGAGACCGAAACATCCCGGGAACCCTTTCCCTTCAAAATAATCAAGAGTCGCTTGCAGCCTGAACCCCCGTCGACCACAAAATCTTGTGTGCGTACTCCGCCACAAATTTCCTAGCGACGTCGTCCGTACATCTCACCGCGCTATGCAAACCCATCCCGAAGTCGTTGCCACACTGTCTATAATAACCACCTGTTGCCCATCGATAAAGAGCGAATGCAAACTTCAGACCTGCCGACATTGCGTTCCTGAAGCTGGTGTTCATCCTCTGGATTCTCGGGGCGATTGTTTGTAGAACTTCATTGAACACGGCCTGTGTCAGGCGAGTGTACCACATGGACTTTGTCTCGTGCCCCATTCCACGCATGTTCAACTCCTCCCAAGTGCCCCCTACTATGTTCCGTACCCAGAACCTTCGCCTGCCCCTGCCTCTCAACGGAGGGAGACTGTGGACAGCGACGCTTGCAACCTCGTGGTCACAGTGTGCGAGGAAGCAGAACATGGTTGTGGTGATGTGCATGGTGACGATGGTTGTCAGGACGTGCATGAACATGAAAGCCGACATGACACCCACTTGCTCCCTCAACTTCAACCAACGAATAACGGCGGCGAGTACCATCGCCAACTTCAAAGGTGTCATATTTTGTGAAGCTATGTCCGAAGGATGGAGATATAGTAGGTGGAACAGTTGAAATCGTCCACGTGTTTCAGCGAAGTTGTGCAGACGTGGTTGCACTACCATGCTTTGCTAATCACGTGTGAATGGGAACGCACACCATGCATCAACGACGACGCACACCACGTCAACCTTCCCACAACACCGCACCCCCCCAGATGCAACACGCGCGACGTTGACCTCCTGACGATGGCACGCGCGCACTCGCGCGCACGAGAGAGAGAGAGAGAGAGAGAGAGAGAGAGAGAGAGAGAGAGAGAGAGAGAGAGAGAGAGAGAGAGAGAGAGAGAGAGAGAGAGAGAGAGAGAGAGAGAGAGAGAGAGAGAGAGAGAGAGCACTCGCGTACTCCATCCATGACAGCCCAGTCGTCTTCGCTTGCGATCTGCCACGCGGCAGGCGGAGGGACTTCGCAGGAGGACGACTGCAGCAACCCGTCCCACCGGATGTGATTGGTACGGGCGGAACAGCTCAGTACCCAAGCGCAAGTATTGGTATGGCCCGATACATGTCACTTGCACTCGGTGAAAAGAAGCCCAAGTTCCAGGCCGGCGGGTACCACACACTGTGTGAATGACGACACCAACGAAAGGCCACACATCTCTGTCGCTCGTGTCTCAACGGTCGGGGGAGTCCCCACGCTGTGTCCAGGAATTCCCACCGACTGCCCGCCAAGAAGTCTCGCCTCACAATTCGAAAAAGTGCCCAAAAGATCGGCCAAGTGGGATTGGAGTTTTCTTTTCCCCTACCGACGGACCAGGCCCGTGCACTGCACTTCTTTTTCAAACTCCCCAAAAAGAAGAGTAGTCGGATCAGACCCTTAGACGACCCGACATCGACAATTCCGACAGCCACCTCTCAGCGCTGCTCAACCGCTCCGACTATCCTGAGAGAAATTCGGAGGAACTCGGCTACTACGGTGCGACAGGCCCTTAGCCCCTACGTGCCAGCCCGACAGACGGCCCGCATATCGGTGTGGCTGTGACCTCCGCCAGCATTTCCCTCCAGTTGCTCTGCTTGATCAGAGCTCTCCCTCTTTCGGGATCCCAACTGCACACACGGTGACACACCCAAACCCTTCACAACAGGCCATCGGCGGTGGGCGGTATATTGCAGAGGGCCCCGCCACCCAAGTTTTCTTCTGGCTCCTGCGGCTATTCACCCCTTTGGCCCGCACGCACATTGAATTCCACGGTCCGCGTCTCAAGACGGGTGGAGTAGAGGAATTTCGCTAGCATCCTGAACACGGGGAATCCGGACAAGCCCGTCAAAAGGGGCGAGTGGTCAAAGTTTCTTGACCGCCGTTTTAAGTCTCTGTGCACAACCCCAGGTGGGTAGCCGCCTCTTAATCCCTGCCCTAGGCATAATTCACCTTCTCGCAGGCCCCGACGGGCATGCTCACACTCAAACCTCTCACCGGAGATCGTGGTTGGTGGGCCACTTAGCCTTTCCCCAACTCATGGGTCAGTTACCTCCCTCCCCGCTGTCGGCAACCGCACCACCTGGCTAAACCGGCGGCCCCATCAGTGGTTCCTAAAAACAACGCCACACCCTACTCAATAAGGTCAAACAACTTTAATAATAATAATAATAATAATAATAATAATAATCTTAAAATTCTAATCGCAAAAATCAAAAGACAAAACCGCATGGCGAGGGGAGGAAAAAAAATTGCAAGTACCACCTCGGCCCTGTGCAGCAAAACCATAGGGTACAGCCCCATCAAGCCCTCAACCCCTAAGCTCCTCCTACCCACCCTGATACTCCTATGCTGCCGCCGCTGGCCTTGATCCCTAAATCTCTCTGTTGGAAGTTCGATATCATAACCAATAGTACTAGGCCCAAGGCTGAGCCTAGTGCTAACGGATTTATATACAAGTGGGTGCCACGCGGCGCGCGGGTCTACTGAAACGTTTCAAGGCCGCACTCTCATCCTATCAACTAAACCTTCGGTCGCCAAGCCTCGCGCCTACCGCGCAGTCGCTCATCTCCACCCTTCTACCTTTACGTTCCTTTTCGATCATCATGCAGAACTGTGCCGTTGTCGACGTCGCCCTCTATATGTATGCACATATCATAGTCAAGCCTTCCAATCATCAGACATTGTCAACCTTTTAGTCTTAGTTTACTCAAAACTAAAAATTTCGCCGACAACCGCACCAACTGTACAATCTTCAACAAGAAAAGAGATAACGCGCGCCTTAATTATGCGCGCCCACACACTCTCTATTGTATTCAACCATTCAATCAACCTAAATAATCAGACACAACCGCGAGTCACACGGTATACTCAGTCTATAAATCAAACTTATTCTTTTTATCATTAGACACCCTTAGATGAAAGAGTGGTATTTCAAGCTTGGTAGTCACTGATGACCACCTACCACCTATCCTACACATTCAATCAAGGTTGTCAATGCAAAGCTATAGTAAAGGTGCACGGGGTCTTACCGTCTAGCTGCTGGTACTCCGCATCTTCACGGAGAATTCAATTTCACTGAGCCCATGTTGGAGAGCATGTCTTGCTGCGTGCCTGGAGAGGCGTGCAAAAACCAAGGTGGATACCCTTGTAAGGGTATTCACACCGACAACTTGAACGCAAATTCACAAGGAAAGACAATGCCACCCAATTGCGAAAGAAATTAAAGCACTTGCAAAGAGATGGAGACCAAAGAAGAAGATGAAGAAAAACGAAAGAAGAAGAAGAAGAAGAAGATATATATATATATATGTATATATATATTGTTACGATCCTAGTTATTTCCGAAGTGCAAGTTCACAAGGAAAAACAATGTCACCCAGTTGCGAAAGAAATGAAAGCACTTGCAAAAAGAAGGCGACCAAAGAAGAAGATGAAGAAGAAAGATAGAAGAATAAGAAGAAGATGTACACCAACAAGACCGATGACAAATGCCCCTTCTTTCTCCACTTTCCTCCTCCTTCCTGTCTCCGCCAATCTTATTCGTCTCCAAAATAATAATAATAACAATGAGTGGTCAAACCGGATTCAATACCCGAAGTTCACTCGTACTGCCATCACAACCACATGTCCACCATAGCCATGTCTTCCCTCTTTACCTTCCTCTCACATGCCATGGCAATGGCGGACTACTAAGGGCTTCACCCTTCTACGTATTTGACAACATAAAGTAGTTATGGTCGTTGTTCACCAAACCGCCATGCCTGACTCTGCCTTAAAGCTTCTTTGGTGTGGCACTACCCCAATTGGGGCCTTCCCAATGCAGCGCCTAACAAGGTGATGAAGATGGTGTCCACCGTAGCCAGGTAGGTACCTCGCCACTCTCCTCTTCGTCCTCCTAGGCAGCACTTTCATACCAGCGCCTGCTCAACCCGTAAGTCGCCCAACCTTACACACTGCAAATGAGGAGGACCTACTCGCTCCTCCTGGAGATAGTATAGCGGCCTATTTGTCTCTTGGGCGGTGACTTCCAGGCTGCGTAGGCTCCAAGCAACTAATACCTCCTCCTTTTTCGAGGGGAACCATCATTGCCGACCTTGATATCGTCCGCCCAGGCCCTAGAGTCAGGCTACTTAGACTGGTACCCGCCTACCTCTTGCCTACTCCTATTGGGCCTCTAAAAATGTCAACTTTTTGTCCTCTTCTGCTCGGTGTCCAGTTCTCGACACATTTACCGCTACTTGAGTGGCACTTGCCTACCTGCTACTTGAGTGTTTTTCTCCCTCCGCTTTAAGTGTCGTGGGCCTACTCCCCGTTACTTGAGTGTTTTTCCCGCTACAACCTTCAAAGTCACGGCCATAGGTAAGTACCGGCCCCATGGGCCTCACAACGCATAAGTGCCATGCCGGGCCACACACACACTCAGGCAAACGTGCACCCAGACAGGCATAAGGACCAACAAGCACACACACACAGACAAACTTGAAAACTCAGCACAACGCATGAATCTCAGTAATGCAATTAAAGGCATACATTCCAGCGGCAAAAAAACAGAAGTCGGCAGTGCTCCGAGCCTGTATTTTGGTGGGTCATTACACTACCCCCCTCTCAAGAGTGAGGTCCCTTCGAGTGAGTAACTCATTCAGATTAACTCATTCAGTGTTCTGAGTCTGTATTTTGGCGGGTCATTATACTACCCCTCTCAAGGGTCATAAACGTAGTTACGTAGATAATAAAGAGAGTTGTGGTTGATCATAAAGAGTAAGTGTTCCAGAGAACTCAACAGATTGTCCATCGACTATCTATCGTTCATAAGCCTTAAGTTAACAACACGAAAAACATTTTTTAACAACTCGTTTTGGTCGATCCAGTAGAACTCATCCAACAAGCGATATAGAAAGTGAACTTTGTATTGTTTGTTTCTTCCTTTTCCTTCATGTGAAATGATTGTCTATTTCGTGACCACCGTTGGTAGCACGAGGAATCATAGGATCTTGGAAAAAAAAGGTTTCAATGCACTGAGGTAGAAGAGTTCCTCCCATATAAGACGAACTCGTCATCAATGTGGGGAGACAATTTGGATGCGTGAAAGACCGGATACATATGCAGATGAGGTGGTACAACGATCACATACGAGGGACCAAACTCATCTTCCCCTACCACCTTCAGAACCTGTCAAGGACCATAGTACAACGGAAAAAGCTTTCATGATGCTCCCTCTTCTTCGGAGAATTCGGACATCTTGACCCAAACATAACTTCAGACTTTGAATTTCTCTTTTTTGAGCAACTTGTTAGCATGTTTGATCATGGCATGATGGCGCTTGTTCAAAACAAACATTTTTATATGTTTTGGACGAAATTGAAACAGAGTATTTTGGCCAAAAACAGATTCAAAGTTTTGGCTCCTCAAGGCCCAACGTTCTTAAAATGTCGGACCCCCTGGATGTATCTGGTCTTGAGCTACGTCCACATACATCTAGGGGGTCCAACGTTTTACGAACGCCGGACCCTCAGGAGCCAAAAACTTAGACCTCTTTTTTACTAAAATACTTGGTTGCAATTCCGTTAAAAAAATATAAAATGTCTGTTTTGACGAAATGACAATTAGGCGACCGATCAAGGAACAAATAGGATAGAGGGTTGCGCATCTGCCAACCATATTGCAGCTGATTCAGTGTCACACCAGTTGTAAAGTGAATGGAGTTGTTAAACAACCCATTCACTTTGTGTAATTACTTGTCCCATGTGTTCTGGTCGGGGACAATTAGGGTGTGAAGAAGTTGAATGACAATCTAGTGGATTTCCTCAGCCAACCCATTGGCCTCGGGGTGTCGACCAAAAGTCTTCTTAAGTGTGATGTCGTAGATCTGAGAGGTGAAAATTTTCCAATTTGCACTAATGAACCTGGTGTCCCAATCACTTACAAGAGTTTTCGGGGGGGCATACCACAGAATGTACTGCTTGTGAAACTCTTCAATCACTAGCTCAATTGGTGCATGAGGTGGTAAAGGAATCATGGACAAACTAAGATTTTGATACTATTGATTTCTATGCATGATTTATTCTTGTTTCATTCCTCCCTCAAATGAATGCTACAGAGTAGCATTTTTTATTGGATCGAATTGCATGGACTCATGCCTCTAGCTAGCCTATGTCATGACTTAGAGATAATGAGAACCTAGTGCTATTTTCTGTTTATTTCTTTGGATTTGTTTTCGGTCGAATGACGGATTGAGTAGACAAGCGCTATCAGCTCACTTATGCCATGTGGACCGATTATACCGATCCAACTGGGTGCTGACTTCCCGTATCCCCACAACGCCCATTCCTGTATAACGAGGAAAGACCAAGTATATGCGAGTGGGACGTACGAGAAGCCGTCGCAAAGAACGAAGGGCGTCATTGTTTTCCTCCCGAAACAAGGTGTTCAGGGTTCGTAGGCGCTGGTTTTGTCATTGTTGATACTCATTTTCCGCCTTATTCCTTCTTATTGCCTTTTACCGAGCAAGGGGGTTCCACTACCGAACACGTGGCGAAGACGACTTCAAGGAAAAAGCAACCAAGCTGCGGCCTTCCACATTGGATTCTGAACTTTGCAGTGAGTGACGGCAGGAGTTGATATGAAAATGAGATCCCACGCCTGCCTTTCCGCTCGAAAAGACGTTGAGTAGCCTGCATGGAGTTCAAAGATACTTTTTGGATTAGACGAACGTTTGAAAGTGGCGCGCTTGTTCTTTCCCGCGTGGCAATGGCCTTTTCTCTCTGAAACTGGGACCACGCGGGATATTCCTATTCTGTCGGGATCTCCACACTCACTTTTCCCAAATATCCTTGGCACACCCCATTTTGCTGTTCTTTCAGGGCCTGTTCCACATACTATTTAATCACTCTGACCGGAAGACAGCACAGGCGTGCGGTTGGAACGTCACATGTTGGTGGGTTGAAGATCACCTCAGGTTGCATGATTAGCCAGTTGGAGACAGGACATACCTAAGAATTCTGTTGGTTGAATTCTAGTCAGAACCAGAGTATCTGACAACCATGGCTCGACTGCGATGCCCAATTAGGGTTGAGGCCCTGTAAGTACGCAGGAATCATACTCCAAGAAAAAAATAAAAACTTGAGATGGACACACAGCTTGATACTCTAAAAACCGTAAACTCTGAATACTTGTGATCACCACCCTCCAAATAATTATGACAAACAGTTCTCTGAATAATTGGGACCTTTTCTTCATTTTCTAATCCTATTGACCAACAATAACTATACCTCTGAATTACCTGGGGCTCAGACTGACTAGGACTGATTTACGTCTGTGCTCTTTGGTTTTCGACCACGTGCAGCCGTCCGTGACAAACGTCAATCGTTGATCCTTTTCCGTATCGAGTGCTAGTGTCTATTGTCTTCTTTTTTGTGGTGGTAGCTGCCCTTGGGCCAGTAGAAGATTTTTAAAATTATTTGTTGGCCATTTAGTTGACCACTTTGCGTTCGTGGGAAGCTTCAATTCTATGGTTTATTTTTTTTGGGGGGGGGGGGTTGAAGCTTCGCGCCGTGAAATTTTTATGTGCAGACATAGAGAATATTGAGATTTCCGTGGAGGCCGGCGGGAAGTTGGCATGCAGATGTGCCCTGAAGGCATTGCCCTCCTTAGGAAGACAACTCTGTCGAACTGGGACACTCGCGAAGTGTGGATGCACAGGCTGCACTGTCATGATGTCAATGTCAGACTGCTTTTTTTTCTTTCGTTTGGGTCCTTTTCTTTGCCTTCGTGTAAATTTAATGAGAAAAAGCATTGTTTATGCATTTTTAAATAAGAAAAGAACGCCACACACCGTTTTACATGATGCTAGTCCGTCCAAGCCCCTGGAGCCAGTTCCCAGATGGATACACCTCAAGACGGCCGCCTCAAAAAAAAACTAAAAACAACAAAAAAAAGGAAAAGATCACCAGTGCCTGGGAGGGACTCTAGAGAACATACTCAATTTCCAAGAACAGTCCTGAGAAGTGAACTGGGTCACATCTGCTCTTGGTCTTCAATGATTGGATGCAGCAGGATGATAGCTTATGAATTCTGAGAACATCACTACCATCTTCACCCGAATAGAACGCCTGGTCATTATCGCTGCAAGTTGGGCCAGATGCAGCTATAATGACCGGGCCGTTCTATTTGGGTGAAGACGGTATTAGTTCTCAGAACCCTTTCCTCCATTGGTTGCGGCCTACTAGAACTCTCATTGTATTTTCTGGAAGATGCAGTCAGTAATAGGACTGTCTGATTCCAAGACAACGTCAGAAACATCCTGAATGCCCGCTGAGTTGGAGCAACGCGTATAAAACGTGGAGGGAACTTTATATCTACAATCTTCCCCCGAACACAACTTACCATCATTTTGACTGCATCGGGACGGAAAGATAGCCTGTATACATTCATTATCAGGGTGCGTTATGTTAGGGGGAAGATGGTAGTGGTGCCAAAGAGGGGCTGGAGTGGTCTGGTCCCAGTCCATGGCCCCCTGTGGTTGTTGTACTACATAGGATCCGGGCCCCTGTGGCCAGCAGGTATCGCTCCCCACCAACGCATGGAGCCTTGGTGACATGGGCAGACCAGCAGCACCAGGACTACCCAGAACACCATGAGTATTTTAACATTTTAGTTATAAAACAAAGACTGACTTGCCCTGGGCCATGATGCTAGAAAAACAGAAGCAAGTTATGACTTCTCCCCTTTGTACTTAAACCACCAGTACTTCCTAAAGTCATGCCCATTAACAAGCCACGATTAAGGAAACGTCCGGGCCACTACAGGAACGCCCAAATTCATCCGACTAGAAACATTTCTACTCATTTATTTTTCCACGGCCGATAGCTGGGCCGAGTGCTGGTGGTTTAAGGGGAAAATCAAGAACAAGCGCAGGAACATGGACTTCATGATTTTCCTTATTCCTTTTGGTTGTTATGCTGGAACAAAACACGGGCCCCGGTCGCCCCGCTCTATCCTTTGGGACATCCATTAAAATTGGAATCATGGCCTCTGCACAAGATTGAGAAGGGAAACATGGGCCCTGCAATTAAACCACCAGTACTTGGCCCATACATCGACCGTGGGGCGTTGTCGTTAACGGCCCGCAACTTCCGGAGGCTTGGGGTACCAGCCCTCAAAGCCTGGCGCCGCCAGCCAAAACAATTTTTTCTTGTTGCGCTGGTGGGTCGGCACGAAACGGCGCGCAGCCCGTTTTCAGGGCCAAGTACTGGTGGTTTAAAGAAAGAAATGAAAAGGCTGTTATTTTTTAAAGAACAGCACAAAACATGGCCCCCCTTTTCGCCATCCTCTCTCCCCCAACAACACCCAACACCCTTATAACCAGAACAAACTTTACTGACAACATTTGTGTGCTCAGTAGGACGGAAAAGACAAGCATGGCCTACCACTTCGCATAATAATGTCCAACCTCAACCCTGAGGGCTAGGGGTATGGCCCACAGGACTGTGTCAGTATCTTCGCAGCAAAATCTGATGGTCACAATTTAGTGACAAAGACTCAAAGAGATCCCAATATCAGGATTTCAGAAACCAAACCAAAACTTTGTTACAAACCTCAATGGTGGCTGCCCCTTAAACTTTCTACTAGATGGGCTGAAATACTTGTCTACAGGACAGGTGATACCTGTTGATGATGTCAAACCCACTCACCTTCACCTCAACTTCCATTAGAGGGGCTAATTAGATCCTAGCTTGGCACATATTATGGCTGGAGCCGGGAGCAGTGAGTAAATTGAAGGCTTAGCATGCTACTGTGGCAGCCTCTACAGTGGTTGTTGGGCCAGAGACAAAAAAAGAAAAGGGAGAAGAAAAGGAAGAAGCTAGAATCATCACGTACAAAGTAGCTGTCAGTCTTACGTGGATGTCAGAAATTGTGGGCAGCGCCAAGACCAGGTATGCAGATTATTGACGACTTCAACTGCTCTATGATCTCTGTGTGTCCCAGGGCCTGTCAGGACTGCATGTCTGACACAAACAAGACACTCAGTCTGAGAGAAAAAGCATCACCAGCCTCATTCCTTTTGTTTCCTTTCTCTCATCCAGTCGACCCTGAAAACTCTGGCAAGTTTATGATAATCTCCTGGAAGCTGAAGAACTCAGCAAACCCAGGGCCCTGCTGCAGGACATTTCATTGGACAACTACTAGAAAAGATGATTCACTACCACGTAGACGTCTCGTTCTGGTAGAATCCTTGTGCATGCCAACACCTGCCCACCCGCACCCTTCCAGCGTCCTCCTCTTCACCACAGACAGAACACAGAGCCATCCTGTAAGGAACACATCTGAACAATAGCAGCCATTTCATGAAGAGGATGCACAATGGTGATGACCCCCTGATCACTTGTCTGCCAAGCTTGTCCAAACCCGGCAGCTAGACCTTCTAACTCACTTTGCATCAGACACATGATGAGAAGACTAGGAAGGTGATCCTCTCTCTCTCTCTCTCTCTCTCTCTCTCTCTCTCTCTCTCTCTCTCTNCTCTCTCTCTCTCTCTCTCTCTCTCTCTCTCTCTCTCTCTCTCTCTCTCTCTCTCTCTCTCTCTCTCCTGTGTGTGTGTGTGTGTGTGTGTGTGTCACACACACACACACACACACACACACACACACACACACAAGTACACTTACACGTACATAGTACATACACATAGTCCGAGAACACACACAGACACACGCACAAGCTTGTGCACACACAAAGACAGATTGTGTATGTCTCTGCACTGCGTATGATGCACACATTTGCTCTGTTATAGTTGGCTTTCTGTTGCCATGCAAACGTGAAAATTTACGTGATGATAGAGAGACTAAGATCTGTCCTTGGCATTTTTGTTCGTTACCAGGGTAGGCTATCTTGCCTGTGACCGGGTAGTTGCTGCACTTTTCTTTTGTGCGTCTTGGCGGAGCTTTCTGCCTTTTTCTGATTCTTCTTTCTCGCAATTCCTGGGCTTTGTGATTCGCTGGTTTTTACTACTTCGAGTTACCCTTTCTCTGCAGCATCTGGATCAGCCCTTCTTTTTTTTTTCCTTTTTTTTTTTAATAACAAAACCCGGATTTGCTAGAGGGGCTGCTTGACATGTGTAACGTCTGACTACCGCTTTCTGGCCAGCTGGTGATATTATGTTATGTTATGCTGCACAGTGAGGGGTAGCCTGGCAAAGCGGCAAGTGGAACAGAAACAGTGGTGAACACAAAACCGTTACGCCCATTTCGTTACACGTGAAATTTCCTTCACGTTTCACCTTTCTCGCCTTTTCTCGGCTTTTCTCGCTCTTTTTTACAAAATTCTGCCAGACTCCTTTAACATCCGTTTTAGCCACAACAACCAGCTTTTGATACTTTTTATATTGTAGATGTAGCAGATTGCGCCTGTTGCGCACACTGCCTGTCCCATACACTATAGTCTATAGACTATAGACAATATATTGGTCCGCGTCTTGGTGTTCCCAGAAGACGGGCAAATCTCATCATCATTAAAATTTTCATAAATTTTCATGAAAAGGTAAAATATGTAAGTCGTTCCAGCATTCGCCAATGAATCATTTTTGGTTGAAACTTGAAATTTCAAAGTGTTGTTCCACCTGTCACGAACCTCAAGCTTTTCAGTTACCTCAAGCTTTTTTCAGTTAAGACTTCGTCGTGAACAGACGGGAAGATACATCCGAGGAATGTTCGGAGGATTCTGAAAGCGAAAAGCCATAATTTTGGCTAATATGATCTAGCTAACGATGAGAAAGAGTTAAAGTACCGTTAAACCAACAAGTACACGACTCAAGGCTGCGGGCCCCTGTTGCAGGCCTCAAAGTGATGCCGGCCGGCCGCCGATGTATTTGATCTACGGCACACCGGCCCTGACTTTTTTTCGCACCAGGGGACGAAGCATTTTCAGCAAGGCACAGTGGTTTCAAGAAAATGTCTGAAACTTCTATAAACGCATCTTCCGGGAACTGGGGTTCGTTCTTTCCTTCGATCTGCCAATCTGCGGGCTTCTGGGAAGAACTCAATTCCTCAGGTAGCAGGTGGGCCCAACCCGGATCCACTTTCCATGATGGAGAAAAACGTACCCGCATCACCAAGTGTATAGAAGCTATCTTTCGGGTGCCATACAGTCATGATAAGGGTGTGTTACGTTCGGGGGGAAGACATTTCGGGGAGGGTAGAAAAGCGGGGCTACGAGGTGGCTGCACAAAGTGTCTGTCAAATTCGAACCTGGCCTCTGAACGACCGTGTCGGTAATCTGGACCTGAATGCTCACTTGTCCTGGTACACTGACAGAGGCAGTAACTGTTATTCAAAAGAGGCGAAATGATGAGCCAAGCGCAGTTATCTTACAATGACTTCCATCGCCTCTTCCCTGCCCCGCCCTCAAAAAGCAGGAATACCGCTAGGCCAGACACCTAGGGGGAATTTTGTTTGGACATCTTTCAGCTTTTTATATTTTCTGAGACGTGCGTGATTCTAATTGTCTTTTGCTGCAACCTCCCTGCCGAATGGCACTGAAAAATTCAAAATAGTGTCTTTCTTCGGATTAAATTTCTGTTTTCTGTTTTTACCTTTCCTCCATTTCTCATAGTAACTTACTGGTGTGCATGTTAGCCAAGCAATGCCTGCCATGTGGACGCTTGTGATGCACACATGTCTGCATTTCTCCTATCTTCTCTTTACTTAAGCAATGCCATGCAAACATATATGCCAAGATTCCACTGGGGACTAAGAGGTTCCCAGCTTTGCAAAATGCTTGGCAGGGTGTGATGAGAGAGAGAGAGAGAGAGAGAGAGAGAGAGAGAGAGAGAGAGAGAGAGAGAGAGAGAGAGAGAGAGAGAGAGAGAGAGAGAGAGAGAGAGAGAGAGAGAGAGAGAGATGATGTGAGGACAGCACGTCTGCAGGATGGCACGATGTATGAAGTGGCCGAACCAGAAACTAGGAGGGAAGAGTTGGGATGGAAGATAAGGAGGCAAGGGGGGAAGTCAGGATCGAAGACATTAGAATGGAAGAAACCTGGAGCGATGGGAGAGGTGGGGAAAAGAGTGAGGGGATTATGAAAGGGGAATGGCTCTGTAACATGGGAGAGATGCGAGAGCTGGTCAAGACGAACGAGGGGGATGAGGGAGGGAGAAGGGCCCTTTCCCGGAAGGACTGGAGAAGTGGGAGAACTCCGAGAACATGATAGACGTTAGTTCCAGATGCAGATCGCACACATGCCCTCCAAACTTCCATGAACAGAGCTGTTGTGCCAAATGCCCATTAATTTAATAATTTTGTATTTGGCAGACATGTCCCCTCCCATCCTTTTGTGGGTGTGTATGGTGGGCACACAGGCATAGTGTCTCTATAACGGTTTAAATTTCCATTCCTGTCTTGATGAAAGGTATACTTGCCCAGTTGTTAAGGATATGAGTCCTCCTCAGTATCATATGTGACGCGCCAACTTCCGGACCTGCACTATCTTCCCCCCTCTCCACCCCCCCCCTGTTTCTCTGTCTTTTTGTCAAATTTTGGATGACCACCCGACGACGCCTCGGCCCTCGGATCGATTTTTGGAAATTTGTCTTTTTTTTGCAAATTGGGAATTACCTGGGAATTACGCGCGCCTTAGCGAGCATGCTAGGAATTTGGGTCGACGGTTAGGAATTTAGGAATAAGCGGGATCCGACGTGTCCTTTCTTGTGCATGAATATTCGTGACTTCGTCTTGGAAAGCTCTGGGATTTTTCGCAGAAATCTGAATAGGCGTAGGACTTTCCCATGCACCCGTTTTGCCGCGCGGATATGGTATTTTTCAATTTGAATTAGTCGTAACTGTTTTGGTGCCTTTTTGCCTTCGCGACAGCACCATGCATGCGAGCCTCCCCTCCCCGCTTCCCCCGCTGTCCTCGACACTCCCTTCCTCGCGCTCATGCTTCTCCTCTCTCTGTAACCATTTTCCATCTTCCCATCGCGCGCCTTTTCTCTCCTTCTTGATCATCTGAATCTTGGTTCCGTTTCGCGCTATTCTTTGCGCTCTTCTTCTTCCTGCTCTGATCCCCCGCGCTGAAACACCAGAACGACCCCCTCCCCCTAGCCAAAGAGACACGCCGTGTAAGAGGAGAATTCCTGATACATGACGATTCTGATTGGCTACAGCTGAGATCCAAAGGATCGACATGACTTTCGACGGCCAATCCCTGAGTATTCTCCTACTTCTCCCTGTTTCAGTCCTAACCCTTCCCAGCATCTATCATTCTTTCCGCAGCTATAAATTCCGCAAGCGCTCCCGAAAATCTCTCTCTCAACTCATCAGCCCGCTTCCGGGAAGTTGTGGCTAGATGGTATGAAGGAAGGTGCGAGTCGAAAAGTCCCGACGAGCGGGCTGTAGCCTTGGCGCTCTGCATGCTGGGTCGCCCGTTGGACTGTGGGATCCGGGCAGGGCCGTGCAGAGGCTAAGTCGTTGGGATGACGATCGCTATGGTGGATTGGCACGTGACAGCCGGGATCGTCAGTGCAAGTGAGACGTTCGATTCGGAAGTGAGTGAGTGCATGGCCGGGGGCCATGCTGGAATTTTATGACAGCAGTGGTTTCTCTCCTTTCTATTCCAAAGTTGTATCTTCGAATGTGAGTTTTTGATCGCTCGGCTTTTAAGCCAGGACATCTCTGGGCAAGACCGCATGACACTCTGTGATTGTTTTCTGCTCGTTTTTCCCTCCTAGTTTGTGTCCCTACTCTCCCTTCTCCGGTCGCGACATGTCATAATGGATGAATTATGGTGACCTTGTTTCTCTCGCTTCGATATGTGCATGCAGTGAGCCGTGATTGCAGGTTTTGTTGTAGCTTGATTGAAGGGATGATTGGCTGAGCGACTGAATGATCGGGTTGCCTGGATTGACGGACGAATGATGTATAATTAAGACATGTGCTTACCTTTGTTGCCATGTGGACTGACGGCCCTAGCCCGACCGGGCACCAACTTCCCGTGCCCCCGCCGTGCCCCTTCCCGTACAACAAAGAAAGGACACCTGTATGCGAGTGGGACGTACGAGAAGCCGTCGCCAAGATCGGAGGGCGTTACTACTGTCCTCCCGAAACTCGGTGCTCTGGATTCGTTGATGTGGGTTTTGTTATCATTGATACACACTCTCCACCATATTCGTTGTTATTGCCCCTTAACGAACTGATCGTCGTCCCGTGGGCAGCAGTGGAGCCTCATTGGCCTGATACTCTGTGCAGCGATTGTCACCGCCTCGAGCGTTATCAGACCAAGGGGTTTCACTATCGCACACGTGGCGAGGACGGACATAAGAAAAGGGTCACTCGGTTGAGGCCCTCCACGTCGGACTCGGAGTTGTGTAGCGAGCGACGATGCGACCTCATCCGAAAACGAGATACCACGTGTGTACCCGCTCCCTTTCACGCAAAACGAACGGCGACAGCTCGATGGGAAGTCCAACGATACTCTTTGGATTGAATTTCCCATAGTTGTGAGTCCCACACGCGTCTTTTTTTCTTAAAACCTACGTGGCGATGAATCTTTTTCTTACTACCGTCAAACCAACATGGGGGATTTAAATTTCGTCTGTGTCCCCGCACTCAATTTCCCAAAAATCCTTGGCACACCCCATCATCGCTGCCTTTCCCGGGCGCCCTCCGCGAACCGCAACTCTCCAACCGGAAGGTAGCATAGGGCGTGAGGTTGGTATCGGAGCCAACACATATCAGTTATGACGTTAGTAAGACGAGGTGGTGAAAGGAAGAACCGCCAACCGATCTAATCGGTTGAGTCCTCCGGTTACCTGACAAAGGTCTGTCGAAACTCAACCAGGGATGCCCATGGTTGATGCTAATGGAGCACCTCCTCGAGTGATGGTGAGCATTCCCGCCACCTTCTCATTTTACCCCAATCATACCCATCCCCATGGCTTGAGGCCGTACAAGCTCAGGGATATGGCGCAGAGGACCTCCCTCGCGTCATTACGCTGCTTCTCCGAAACACCGCTCATGATTGGTTTAGAAGACATAGCTGGGTAGATTGGGAAACCTTCAAAAAAACATTTCTAGCACGATTCGACGAAGTTAGTGAGGATGTTGCATGGTTCGTATTGAAAACTCGACCACAGGAACACGGAGAGTTACTACCCGATTTTGTGGACCGATTTCAAACCGCGTTGGACAAATCGAGACGAGAAGAAAACGCTGCTCGAGATTTGTTCATCGATCATCTCCGTAACCCAATGCTAAAAACAAAGTTATAAAAGAAGGTCCCCCCTAAAACAAACCAACTACCAGTCCTCATCGCTAAAGCACTTGAACTCAACTTGACGGATACGCGCAAATACATAGGTCAGGGGGACGAAGACATCTCGGATACGATAAAGGATGTCGCCGTCAAGCGACGATCATGGCTCTGAGCAGTGGGGCGATTCTACCCTCGCCCCGATCACGACTATCAGGACGGACCTTCGCTTGATCCCTCACCTTTTCATCTGTCTACTGTCCCTCCCCTCCCTCCTAAGATGGTGTCTGTGAACACCGTCATGCCCCAGGCTGTGCCAGTACCCATCACTAAGTTAACCTGCATCTAGCCCAGATGATTCACACTGCCACAGCTAAACAATCTAAGTGGATGAACAATCTGATACAGATGAAGACTTCTCAAATGGATCGATCGGAATAGATCATGATGAAACAGATAAAAGCTAATTTGATTTCTCTGCGTCCCGCCCCTCCTTTGTATCCCATGCTGGCTGCCCCGCCTGCCCCTGGCCAAGCACTTACAACTCAGAATTAGGTGGTCAATCCAGCAGGAAGAGTCGAATGCAAGAACTGTAAGCAATCCAGACACTTTGCACGCGACTGCCCCCTGCCGAGACGTAACCAGCCCCCACCAGCACGTGCGCCTATCGCCTTGAAGCAAGGACGGGTAGCCGCACTATTAGAAGCAGCAAGAGAAAGGGGATCCGACCCTCCCCCTGCAGAGCCATCGGTTGAACCCATCACGTCCACTTCGGGATCATCTTCCGAAACGGCCGATGTTGTTGATACTATAGAGTACCTCCAATTAGTAGGACTGATCGGAGCAATCCGACCTAGCAAGGATGAATTCGAATGGGTGGAGCGAGGATTAGAGCCCGGTCCTCAGTTTCGAACAGGGGAGATCGATGTGCTTCAGACGCTCAAACACTTGGATATCCGAGTCTTTGTCCCCGTGAGACACCTACTAACCATATCAGAGTGAAACGGTTTTCACCTTTGCAGAAGCAGATGCAGATCCCAGGCTTCAATCCCTAGACCTTATCTGCATCCGTGTACAGTATCGAGTAGACCCCTGTGTGTTTGAGCCCGCGACCTGTGTTTTAGTAGCGACTGTTCTTTGTTGTAGGTCCCTGTAGCGAACGATAGACTTCTTCAGCAATGCCAGAAAAATCAGAAACGCTTTACGTATCAACGCATTCAGAAAATGCTGAAGAAAAAGAAGGACGACGGGGCAGAAATAGACCCTCCCCTATCGGAACCAGTATCCACCATGCCCGACGCACTCGAGACTGCTCGGGTCGCCACCATTTCATACGCAGAGAAAGACCACTTCGTTTTGGTTCGATTTGTTCTGTGGAAAAGTGCAGAGTGCGATTGTGAGGTATGGGGGAAACCGTTCAATGCCCTGGTTGATACAGGATCGTCTGCGGTAGTGATATCTTTGGACACCGTCCGCAAAACTGGACGATTGAATGTGATCCTTCCTTTACCCAAACGGGACAACTACGTTTTTGTCGACGAAAAGAGGATGAACATAGTCGGGATTATTGAAAACGTAGCCGTTAAGGTAGGACGAGTACATGTCCTGGTCAACACATTAGTAATCGATGTACAATCATACTCGGTCAAACAGTTTCGCTACGAGTCCACTCGATCACCAAGAAAGACCCCCGACCTCCCCCGAATAGGAATGATACAAGTCTCAAGCCCAGAAGAGTCGTCTGGAAGCAGTGACGAGGAGTCGAGGACCGACACCTGTCCTTGGATGACTAGTATGATGAGCGAGACTATGACGGACTGATAGATAGCATGCCTACTGAAAAGGAATGAAGTCAGTTAGTCGAGTTGTTCGGTCACGAGACACAAGAAGAGTTCCGGATAAATCCGACTACTACTTGGACATTTGATCTGGATACGGAAGATAGCCAGACAGGCCCTGCGTCGTCTTTATCCTTGACCTTGCGTGCACTAACAGAAACCCTGATTTCAGTAACATCTTTTTTAGGAGAACCGATCTTGCAAGTTTCGGATATGGTTGACTTCTTGGAACCCCCTCGAACCTTGTACGAGGGCGTGCTTTCCTTACGAGAAAGATATCAACAAATAGATCAGTACTTGGATTTTTCCGTTTCCCCGCCCAGGCCCCTGCTCACACAAAACGCTGTGATCACACTAATTAGGCAGGAGGTCGAAGCTCCGATCAATGATGTTCCCAATCTAACGCAGGAAATGACTGAGTTGACTGGGCTGGTAATAGCCGCCAGCGCTACGGATGTCAAAACCGATGTTGAAACCAAGGAAACCGAGATGATAAGTCCGTCCGAATCACAGATGCTTGCTACTATTTTTTCGGTTTGTACCAGCAGCTCCACGTTCTCCAGCGTAGAAGGGAGGCCACCAACAGAAGTAGGGCAAACCAGCGTACGGCTGGATCTTTTCGAGCAATCAAAGATCACATTATCTGGTCATGTTCCTCGTGAGATTCGGCAGTCTTTGATCGATGTCTTGCATGGATATGCAGAGGTGTTGAGTGTGTAGTATGATTGTGATATTGGGTTGTCCAGTGTGATCGAACATGAGATCCTTACAGGGGATCATCTGCCAATTAGCTGTGCCCCCTATCGATACTCTCCGACGCAACGACAAGCTGCGTTCGAGAGGGTGAAGGAGTTTGAAGCTAATGCTTGGATCGAACCCGCCATAGGACCATGGTCCTTCCGAGTGGTGATTGTACCAAAAAAGGCGGGAGAGATTCGTATATGCATTGATTATCGAAAGTTGAATGATATCACGATTAAGGACGTATACCTTCTCTCCCAGATAGATGAATTATTGGATGTTATTGGTGGTGCTCGGTTGTTTAGTAAGTTTGATGTTCGTCATGGGTTCCATCATCTCCTAGTTCGAACGGAAGATCACCCGAAAATGGCCTTCGTTTTTTTTAAATGAACTTGGCAATGAGTTCGATGCCCGATGGGGATCTGCAACGCCCCAGCCACGTTTCAGCGCGCGATGAACATGACCTTTCAGAACTTCGTGCGTAAAACGAGGTTGGCGAAGAGTATTATTAATTATTGTGTGATTGTATACATGGATGATATCCTTGTGTATTCGAGTACCTACGAAGGGTACGTGCAACATATTGAATGGACGTTGCATGCACTGAAGGATGGTGGATTTAAGGTGGCCCTCGAGAAATGCCAGTTTTTTCTCACAAGGATTTCCTTTCTCGGCCACGTGGTTACGGACAAGGGGTTGCAACCGGAGCGGCAGAAGATAGCCGCGATAAAAAAAACGCGATAAAAGACGCGTCGGTGCCGACGTCAGTTACACAAGTACACGCTTTTTTGGGACTAGCCTCGTACTATTGGAGGTTTATCAAGGGATTTGCAGCAATCACGGGACCAATCACGAACCTGCTGAAAAAAAAAAAAAAAAAAAAAAGCAGCCGTGATTTGGACCCCGCAGTGCGATCAGGCCTTTCGAGAACTTAAGGCGGCTCTGACTTCGGCTCCGGTCCTTATAAGACAGGACCCGGAGAAACCTTTTGTCCTCATCATCGATAGGCAGCCCGAGGCATTCTCAGCAATCTTGGCCCAGGTGGGACCCGATGGTTTGGAACACGTGGTGGAATATGCGTTTAAATCGGTACCTTCCTGCAAAAGGAATTACTCCACTCCAACGGGGAATGCTACGCGGCTTTGTGGGGAATCAGTCACTTTCGGGCTTACTTATATGGTCGGAAGTTTACATTCATGACTGATCACGAACCACTGTTGGCCCTGAAGAAGTCCATGGACTACTCGGGTATGATCGGACGATGGGCTACCACGTTTGAAGAGCATGGAATTTGGCATTCGTCATCAGAAGCACGAGAGACACGGCAACGCGGATGGGCTGACACAGTTGCATCGACCCGGCAAGGTACCCAAGAATGAGGAAGTGATGTCGTGGCACGATCCAAAGCCAAAATACAAGCCCCAGTACGGTGAGGTGGAGATCCTTCTGAAGGATTAAGTGAACACGAGCTCTCTCTCTCTCTCTCTCTCTCTCTCTCTCTCTCTCTCTCTCTCTCTCTCTCTCTCTCTCTCTCTCTTCTTTCCCCAAACCATGACGACCCCTCCAGGACCTTCTTCTGCTCCCCATCCCATCGATTCCCCTCCTTCTCCGGATTTGGAATTTTTCGTCGATCTTTCGGATAAATTCTGTTATTTTTACACGTGTATCTCACGGGTTTATGGGGTAGATTGCTATCCCGTCGAATCGGGGTTCATTGACTGGGTGGACTGCGCCACGTGTGTTAATCGCGCACATGGCGCATGCATTCGATATCGAACGAGTAGTAAGGCGTGGAAATGCCCTCTGTGTCGAACGGATAAGCTCCCCACGGAAGTTCGATTCGAGGACGCCAGGACTGACGACCCCGAATACGACGAAAAATACAGAAGGGCTGAAGTATGGACGAATAAAATATTATTGGCTAAATTAGCGGGCACACCACTGGACCATCTCACTTAGCATGACAGGCGTCGGGCAACCGAGAGGTCCCGAGATTATCGATGGATCAACTGTTATTTAGAAAAACGCAAAACGGAAGGATCGAGGTTGTGGTTGACGGTTCCCCATCCCTTCCAGCGATATGATTGGACCAGATCGACGCACGAGGAACAGACCGCTCATTTCTCGATGTATGTCACCGAAGCGACTATCGATCAAAATCGATAGTTCTGGTCTAATATCCACGACAACGTGAAGCACGTGGTCGCTAATTGTTTAGTCTGTGCTGCCAATCGCGCGCCCTTTCATGGCCCAAACACAATAGTCCCCACGGAGGTAGAACATTATTTCCAGCAAGTCGGTATGGACACACTAGATATTGACGTGCCACCTGACCCCAACCATTGTGCCTATTCTATTCTCTTCGTGCTGATCTACCACTTCTCAAAGTATATCGAAGTTTACCCATGTAAGACACGTAAGGCCTCTGAAATAGATACGTACATCGACTGATTCCTCAATACCCATCTAGATACGGAAGAGCTCCTAACTGACAACGGGTCCGAATTCAAGACCGAGGTGGAGGAATTGTTGACGCGTCGTGGCGTTGCTCTCCGACACACTGCTCCCTATGTCTCATAGTCTAATGGGTTGGCCGAGAATGCTAACCGCATCATTAAAACCGCTCTTTGCCGTTACCTAGCGGCCAACGACACACGTCGTTGGCCCGAGATAGTGTACCAAATCATCGGGATCCATCGAGCGACCCCTCATGAATCTATTGGATTCACCCCTTTTCAGCTACGAACGAATAGTATCCCATGTGTCGACAATCGGGGTGCCACGGGAAACACCGAGAACGGGGGAAGGGACACGCGGTCGGCCCTTAAGGCTAAGGTCAAACGCTATGCGGAATTAATGGAAAAGGTTATCTCTAGACTAGCCCGGAAAAGGCAGAGAATGACCGAACTGGCCCATGGTAGGCAGGTCCATAGTTATGAGGCCCGGAATGGGAATGCAGGCCCACAACACCAGTATAAATTAGGGGACCTAGTGCAGGTACGCAAATGTGCACGCGACCGGAAACTCGCTCCCAAGTTCTTTGGCTGCTTCCGCGCAGTGGAACTCGGCCCTAACGGAGCCAATACTGTACGCATCGCGCCTGAGACCAACGCCAACCATAGCTCTCTTCCCATTGTCCGCCATACCTCCTACCTTTGCCCTCTCCCGCCCTCTGAAGATCCTACCTCGCCTTCGTCTTCTTCCTCTACCCCAGACGAGGATCTTGCTTCCTCTCCTTTTTCTGGCAACACTTCTCCTCAGTCTTCTCCATGAGCTTCGCGATCGAACCGACTCTTCCTCCACAACTTCTTCAACCTTCACCTTCATTACAGTCTCGCCAAGTCACGCATCCTCGTCTGAATCCCGATCTTCTCCGATTCGTTGAGTTGTTCAGTCATCGGGCCTGGTACGCGGCCGTGGAGGCAACGATTTCAATGGAGTTGGGATCGGTTGTCATCTTGGTGGAAGCCTTGGCGTTCGAGTGTTTTTCTCGGCCTACTTAGAGCGACGTAACGATGATCGTTGCTTTCAATCGCGATCTATGCACTATTGGCATCCAGCGGCGTGACGCGGTGGTCACAAGCCTCTACGAGTGGGGGCAGGCGTTGGTAGCAGATTAGTGGCAGCGGCTGGCTCGACCAGGCCGACAGGTGGTGGGAACCGAGTGTATTGACACCTTCTCTCTTCGGACTCGTAGCACTGATCCCCCTGCTCGACCACTTCCTCCTCTTCGCCCTTACCGTTTGCGCAGATGAATCGTTTCTCTACCTTCCCTCTCCCTTTCGATCTTCCAACTCTCAGGCCATCTTGGACCGATCCCCTTCTAACTTTTGAGATTCGCCCCGCTCCGATCCCTCCCTTCCATTCTTCTTATATCCGCAAGTGGACTGAGTGCACGATAGTCAGCATGTGCATGCTAACGGTGAAGTGCCACTGGGCACGGTATTATGGCAACCGGGAGCTGGAGATCTATAACGAGATCTTATTTGTGTTGGCGCAAGTGTGGCTGGAGGAGGCGAAGACCGACGACACTTTAGTGGGTATCCTCTATGGGGAGATCGCCGAAGGACGACGAGCGACTGTCGTCTACGAGATCCTCACGTTCCTATCTCAACTTGTGGACAACTTGCCAACAAGCATCCTCTCCTTCAATCCGAGCCATCCTAGCCAAGACGGGCCTATCATTGTGGAGAGAACGTTGACGCCAACAATAATTTGGGCAAATTGTACAAAGGATTTCGGTCAATATTCGAGCGATCACGATCCCACGGCTTGGTGTTATCTGGACCTAAACGAGCTCGCACCGGATAATTCCAATCTGAACGAGTTCTGGAACGTTCATCTGGCACACGGAGAGGTGTCGTCAGATGACGACCCAGGTCGCATAGCCATCATGGGGTTGTCAGCGGAAGAAGAGTTGGAGGTCCGATCAACAACGAAGGAAGAAGAGGAGGCATCAGCACCCGAGCCTCAGGAGGCTCCTCCGGCCCAAGCGCCACCTATTGCATGAGGAGGATCTGCCCTGAACCCCGAAGTCCCCTTCGACGCTGCCAGCCGTCACGATAGCGTGGAATCCTCCCGCCGGCCCGCCGCTCTCACTCCCCATCTCCTTCCTCCACCTCCCCCTCCGCGCTTCGTCCCCGTCCTTCTTTCCGCCCGGGCGCTCCGTCCTCGTCCCATCTACCGCCGCCCTCTTGATTATCTTTCCTTTTCTCCTCTCTCCCATATTGAATTCCCCCTTACCTATCGCATATTCGCCAACCAGCTCTTCTGCCACCACTTCGTTGTGCGACTCTTGTGCACAGTCTTTCCACACCGCTCCCCCTCCTTCCCTCTCAACACCCTCCTTTTCAGTATCACATGGAGGCAATACAACCATATGGAATTGTATTGCATCGTCTCCGTGACTTTTCCCGCAGTAGAGGAGTATGAATCTCTACGCGATAATATCCTCCGAACTATCCCAACCCTATACCCCGAGTATCTCCTCTCCCTCTCTCGACCCAACCATCGATTCTCTCGAGCGCACTGAATCGTCCACTTCGTCGATCTCGGTGACGAAGCCTCCGATTTCTTTCCTCCTCTCCCAAATGAATGGCCCAGACCACTCCATCACCCTCTCCTCGTCGACTATCGCCGATCGGATTTCCAATGATGAAGCAAAACCAGGCAAGATATGGTGGACCATTATGGCGTCACCTGGACGACCTACGCCAATCGAAGGAGCAAGAAGTTGCACATGATCGGGCTGCATGGTAGAGAATCTGCAAGCCAACACGAATCCTAACGATCCCGCAATTGAAGTTGGCGTCAACAAGGGATTCTGGCCCAATCAGGTGCTGATACGAAATCTTGTCTGTTCTGAGACGCTCGGTTCCTCGTTCATCCCTTCGACCCCTTTCTCCCTCCTCCGATATGTTAATTGGCTTTCGTGAATGCAATCAGGAGATCCAATATTTTGAAACCCCCTGAGCGTCACATATGTGACACGCCAACTTCCGGACCTGCGCTATTCCCCCCCCCCCCCCCCCCCCCCCCCCCCCCCCTTTCGTCGAATTTTGAGTGACCATCCG
>BFEA01000105.1:2723245-2734541 GCA_003427395.1 Chara braunii | reverse complement strand
TGTATGTGTGTGGGCGCGCGCGCGTGCGTGTGTGTGTGTGTGTGTGTGTGTGTAGTGGGTGTGCAGAACACGGCTACCCCATATACAATGGGGAACCAGACCATGCATCTGTCCAATCGTAAAATAGCGCCAAGTTAGCAGTAGGCATAACACAACATGGGTTGAGAGAAGAAAAAAATTGATTATGTCATGAACTCCATAACATGAGAATGGGTTGAGAGAAGAAAAAAATTGATTATATCATCAACTCCATAACATGAGAATGCATGTTAGTTTTGAAGGATTGATCAAGAGGGGAGCAAATTAGAAGTTAGACTGATGTTAGAGATGGTTGTTGAAGACAATCATAGGGGGAGTGCACGCCTTGAACCGCACTTTTCGCTGCTTAGCACCCATAGCAGCTCATCAGAGGGACGACCTCTGGCTCCCATTAGGGGGTTAAGTATGTGTGTTAGTAGTGGTGGAAGGGTTCAACGGGGAAGGGAGTTAATGGGTATTTTGTTTGTTAGGCAGACACAATGTGGTAAGAGTATGTAGAGCCATACCCGGGTACATAGCGCTTAGGACGACGTATCTTCGATGGTAGCCATCGGGTCCTCTAGAGATCAACTGCCACATATCACCGTATGTGGCACCGAGGACGCGTCTTCAATTGAGCAGTTAGGATCCCACTGTCTAGTCAGGAGTGTGTCAGGTACAACAGTTTCGTGGGATCGCGTTGTTGAGAAGGCGTTAGGTGCTTAGAAGCATGCGAGCTGGGATTCAGTGAAAGCATAGCATACCAATGCAACCCGGAGCAAGAGTATGGACAACAGAGAGCGCTTAAAACACTATAAGTGCAAGTGGTTATATACGGATGAGTCTCAGGCGACGAAGCTGCATATAGGAGATGTGGGGTAACCTGGCGATAATCATGTAGAAGGGTGGTTTGTGTATTTCGTAAGATAGAAGGGGTTTGCATAGGGTAGATATGGGTGGAGGGGGATGTATTCATTATGGTCATTGGTATGGTAGTGTGTGTTGTTTTTTTAAATTTTGTATGTAGAGTTGTTTTAGTAGGAAGTTTTTTATTTATTTGTAGGTAATCTTGTCTATCTCGTGTGTTATGGCCACATTTTTTTAAGGGGGGAGGGTGTAGGAAGTACGAGGTGGTACGAGGGGTTTTTTATGTCGTGTTATTTCATTAAGTTTGTTTTATGTTATGGTGGTTTGCAGGTTATGGCGTGCATTCTCAGGTCGTATGATAGGGACATTTTATGGGCACACGTTTTTTAAGGTATTTGCTGGTTGTCGTATTGGATAAACGTTGGCTATAATTTTGTTTGGAAGCGTCTTTCCAGAGTTTAGTCTGTTTCGTGTTACAATGTTTTGCAGACTAAGGTGTGTGTGCTCAGCTCGTAGGATAGGGACATGCGTGGTTTTGTGTTTTCGGCGGTATTTGTTGTGTGTCGTTTTTGCAAAGCGGCGGCGATAATTTAGTTTAAATGCAACGTTTCAATTTGTGGGTTGGGTAGCTGACCGCGACAGGCTCCCAGTATGTTGTATTGTCGTATCAATTTTATTTTTATATCCCATAACTTGTTATACGAGGAATTTTGTTCTTCTATTTGTTATGTTTTGCTTTATTATGCAAATATACTTCAATGTTGTTGCTTTAAGGAATTGTTTGTGTAGCTTTGTTGAAAATCCTTTTGGGTTATTTTAAATTTTATAACAGTATTTATTTTGTATATATATATATTATTTATTTTTCTTTGAGTACATTATTTTTTATTTTTTTATCTTTTTATTACTTTATTGCTTTATTTATTTATATTTATTTTATTTACTTATCTATTTATTTATTATTTTATTAATAAAAAAAGTAAAAAAATAGATTGAACTTATGTGAGTGTGTGTATTTGTATGTGTGTGCGTGTGCGTGTGCCGGGGGCGAGGGAGGGGGGGGGGGAGGACACCTCCCCCACCAATTAATCAATCAATCAATCAATCAATCAATCAATCAACCAACCAATCAATCAATCAATCAATCAATCAATCAATCAATCAATCAATTAATCAATTAATCAATTAATCAACCAATTAATCAATCAACTAGTCAATCAATCAATCAATCTATCAATCAATAAAAAAAAAAAAATTATTTTTTTATTTTTATTTTCACACACTAAAATCCACCCCCCCGAAAATAAAGTTTTTCAACTTTCTTTTGTTCAAGTGGGTGGGGTCAGTGTTACGGAACCCCAAGCCGCAACCCTCTTCCCCAACCCCCTCTTCCCTTGGCCGCGGTGGGACACCGAAGACCGCGGCCGCTGCGGTCATGATCGCGACCTCATAAAGGGAGAGTGTCACTGTGAGTCGGAATGAGGAACGGATGGTCAGTGCAACATACGTGCGAAGGAGAGGTGTCATTTGGGTCAGACTTCACATTGAAGCACACTTGTGAATAAGTTGTTGTCATTATCTACTCTCTGGTGTGAGTTGTGTTAATCACCATCGCACACTTCATCTTTGTCGTAGTGAGAAGAGAGCAGGTGTGTGAAACAAAGTATTTGTTGTGTGATTGACCGCTTGAAGTCATTTTGTTGCGGAGACTTACTTGAGAAACGTACATGTGTGGAGTGTGGCTGATGCCACCTACACTCCACCATGACTTGTATCGCTCGCCCGTCGCCATCGCAAAGTGGTAAAGTCCAGTGTGGTTACAAATGAGGGCAAGTGCGAATGTAAGATCTGGGTACTGGCAGGAGAAAGTCATTGTGGTCAGACTCCGGAGATAACTGGTGTTCATTTAGTCATTTTTTGATGCCATCAATCAGCCGGAAAGTAATTTGTTGTCACTACTAGCTCTCACCTTTTGCTTCATTGTCATTATCACCAAGAGGGTGTATCACGCTCATGAAGTCGCTTGTGAGGTGGTTACTAGCAGAGGGGCAGAGTGATGCATCACAAGGCAAGAGAGGGTCTAATGAAATATAGAGTACTAGTCGTTGTGGAAGAAAGCATTTGAAGTTAGATGAGTAGAGCATTGCTGTAAGAAACAGTTTCAACTTCGTATGTTTTCCCTACGTGCTCATACCTTTCTGCTATCGCTAGGGCTGATCAATTTTTATATTTTTCGTGTCTTTTCCCTAAGCTCTTTGCCTCCTTGGTATGAGTTCCTTTTCGTTTGCTATGATTTAGGCTTCTCGACATCGTTACTATGACCTAAACTACTCTTTATAGACAAAGCAGTTTTTGCCTTTCTCAAGGTAAAGTGTGGCGAGGAAGCGACTACATAGAATGCCCTGGTGTAAATGTGGGGAACATATGTGAAAAAAGGTCGGATATGGTCCGATTTAGAGAACGACACTCTTCCACTGTTAAAGATATCGCTAGCAGTGTTTTGCCTCTTGCATTTCCTTTAGTAGGTGCTCATTAACCATGTAGTCATTACCGCTAAGGGTACCTCTCAAAGGACCGGTAGCAAATATCCTTGAAGGAGCTTGAGTATTAGGTCTGCGCAGAGCGGTTCAGTGCTTACAACGAACCAATTGAGAAGTATTGTGAGCATATGAGAGCTTTGGTTCAGTATACTATTGATACTACTCTCATTTTCTGGTATAACGAGGTAATGAGATAACGTTTTAAACGACTGACGAGTCTGAGTCCTTGCAAGTAATGAGAAGACGTGCATGTTTTATACGAGTTGATAACAATAGGCTGAAACTATTTGGTTATTTGTTTCATACTTGATTGAATATGGGAAAGCGAAATGATATAAATGTCTGAGGCGACTTTAATTATAAAGAGATTTGATCATTCAACCATGAAACTGTGGTAGTTACGTTGAGAAAACATGCAATCAGATAAGAACTTACTTTTTTTCTCCCTTGACTCATCAGGACTTTTTTACACTCATCTGTGATTTACTTACTATAAGTGCAATCCGACTTGCACAACTTTTGTTATTAATGAGTTTGTTGTTGTTTAGTACCTTCCTCACAAAAGTTACTTATGAACCCTCATGGCTAAGAGAACTTGGGCGAGTGAGCGTGCTGATTGAGTTTGGCGTGCTAAATGATAAACGTTAGTTTTCTCTACGCTTACCAATTTATATTTGACCTATCAATTAGAAAATGATATTAAGTCATCATTCCACCTCATGTGAGGAGCTAACCCTTGAGAAAAGGGGGAATAATTAGAATGATTTATAAGCTTTCATGACTTACCCACACTTACTAATGGGCAAGAAACAACGCAGCTTAAAAACAGTTTATCTACGCACTTGTTAAACTTTTAATTGACAGTGACTGATTCAATAAGGTCCTTATTCTAAGTGCTTTGACAAAGAAAGCAAGTTAGATCAAGTCAATATTTAGACACTAATAGAAAATACGTGTGTAGCATCGTGTTCGGTTTCCGTGACCGAACCCGAACGTTTGGGACCGAACGCGAACGAGCGTCGAAACTCTCCGAACGCGAACATAAAAAAAAAAAAAAAAAGACGATTCTCCAAAAAATATAAAAAACATATATGTTATGTAAAATAATAATACAAGCAACTTTTGCCTTGGAGGTATGGTCAAATTCGTAACCAAACTCGAGTTAAAAATAAAAAACCAAAAAATTTTTTTTTTTTTTTTTTTTTCTCAATATGTTCAGCCGAACACGTTCAGGTGGCGTTCGGCCGAACACCCGAACATGTTCGGACGTTCGAAAAAGCTTCGAACATGTTAGGTATGCTACACAGGCAAATACTTCTCATTGTTTAATCAATTATTGAATTTATTCATCAAATTTAGTCTTCTTTTTCACACTCGGTGACTTTTATTTGTTTTTAGTCAACAATACTCAGTGTATTAGTTTAACTGGGTAGTTGCAAGTGTAAATAATTTGTGGAATATGAACACTAGTTGTAGGTGATGATACTCTGCTTTGTATTTTAATAGAGGTAACTTCTGGCAGCACTCTGCGTTGTATATGAATAGAGGTCGCATCTGACAGTAGTTTGCATCATATACTAACAGAGGCTGCTTTTGACAACGCTTTGCGTTATAAATGAACAGAGGTTTTGTTTGATGATACTCTTCACCATTTAATAAAAGATGTCTGGTTTAGCAACCCTTTAAATTATGTACCAACGACTGAACCCAATTGAATTCTACACGGGTAAATTGTGGCAATAAACAGAGATTGCTATGGATTGTCGCTTGTGCAGTAAACTTGAAGAAAATTAGAACACTTATCTATTGTGATTTGGCAAGCACATGACACAAATTGTGGTCATCCATGCTATGCTAAGCGAATGATTGGTCATTCATATCATTTTTTTCTCATTCGATTAGTTAATTGAAGAATGCAATTATTAATTTTATAATTGCAGAAATCTTGTTTGACGATACTCTGTATCATTTAATAACAGATGTTTGGTTTAGCAGCCCCTTAAACTATGTACCAACAACTGAACCCAACTGAATTTTACGCTGGTATATTGTGGTAATAAACAAAGATTCTTATGGATTGTCGTTTGTGCAGTAAACTTAAAGAACCTTAGAACACTTATCGATTGTGATTCGGTAAGTGCATGACACAGATCATGGTCATCCATGCTATGCCAAGCGAATGATTGGTCATTCATAGCAAATTTTTCTCATTCGACTAGTTAATTAGAGAATGTAATTATTAATTTTATAATTCTTTAACTGCAGACACAAACCCTTTCTTCTATCGAATGATGTGTGAGGAATAAAATGTACCCAGCGCAGTATTCAGATGGGAAAACCTTGTGTGGTACCCTGCGTAGTTTTTGATAGGGGAAGGATACGACACCCAATTGCATCTTGAGTAATATTCAAATGAGGCTAACCACCAACAATACCCTGGGTATTATTCAAAATTTGGCTAGATGTCATTAACACCCATACATAATTTGAACAGGGTTTGCTGCTAGTAATACGCTCTTTACTAGTTAAGCGGTACTGTGTATCCAGTACTATGTGAGTGTGATTGTAAAATCTGAATATTTGTATATGTCACTATATGATGTATGGAGCTCAGCCCCTCTCCACCACGTCTATCATGTCCCCCTATGGAGGAGGAGGCATTGATTACTACCAAAAAATGAGGAAAGGATTGACCTTCTACTCACGTAGCCGAAAACCTAACGAAAAATATTTTCATCCAGCACACAGGAAAATACCCCTAATCAACTCACGAAGCCCTAAGCACCCGACCTTCCACCTGAGGGACAATATACACCACATCATAATTAGGGATTGAGGGTCGAACAACCCCTAATCTTTGAAAGGGGCATAGTTTAACCCACTCCTACCTGGTGCAAAACAGAGAGGAGTGGATCCGTAGGGAGGGACTCTACACAAAAGGTGGCGAAGATAGTAAAACTAACATTCAACCTCAAACCCCTAACCCTCTCCCATTGTGTTGTTGTTGTTGATGTTGATGTTGCTTCAATTGTTATTGTTGTTGTTGTTATTGGGGTCAGACCGCTTAAGCACGTTATTGTTGTTGTCGTCATTATAGCCGTTGTCCTTGCTGATATTGTTGCTCTTGATGTTTCTGCTGTTGATATTGTTGTCGGTGCCACTGTTGTTGCTACTATTGTTGTTGTTGTTGTTGTTGTTGCTCTTGTTGTCGTTGTTGCTATTGGTGTTGTAATGACTATGAGAGCGTTTGTCGTCGACAATAGTGCAACCATTATCGTTGTTGTCGTTGTTGTTGTAGCTGTCGTCATTGATGATGTTGATTTTGTCACTGTTGATGCTGCTGCTGATGTTGTTGTAGTTATTTGTTTTGTTTTCTTTTCCCTTTAAATTTTAAAAATATTTCCCCGCCCCCCCTTAAAAGTCCAGGTTTTTGTAGAGGCTGACTACTAGGCATATGACAGGCTTGCCAACACTTTGACCATTTGATCAGCGTGATGTATTGCCTAACCAGTCCCCTATGAGACACCCTCCCACCCTTACTCATCATCATAATCCCCGACGCATCCCTACTCCCAAGGTCCTACCTGTACGCCCAGGATCATCACCCATCCTTAGCGAGTGATCTTTGACCGGACAGCGATTATAGGCATTAGGGTTAAGCAGGTTCTCACCTCCCTCTAAAGTCCTGATTGAAGCCCTATCGAATGAGCCACGTCATACCGGGCACTTCGAGCGCTAGGGGTAAGCATGCCACCGCAAGTCCTATAGCTTGAAAACCTGGCTTTGTCGGTAACAAGAAAGATGTCCCGAAACTAGAGTTCAAACCGCATGAGGTCGTAGCCGGTAATAACTTCGTAGTGTTCTGCGCACCGGATGATTACGTTGCGAAGGGGTGCACATTCTGGATAGGACGTGTTATGGAGCGGGATGACAGTCGTATCCGCGTCCAGTACTGGACACCTTGCGGAAGGGATCGGGACTTGACGAAGCTGTATGCAGACGCATGGGCAAAGGCATGGAAGGTCGAAACTGAATCTGACGACAGCTGGCAAAACCTCAACGTCATTGTATGGGCATGGACCAACAATAAACGTTGTGAGACAGGTATGCGGATTCCTAAGCGAGAGATTCTCAATGCACAGTTGTCGCTGACCGTCCCTGACAAGATGCCTGCATCAACGCAAGATACGATATCTGCTTCAGACATATCTGTGTAGACGTGATGAGGGAAGGAGTATGAGTGAGGATCATCTGTTTAATACGAACAACATAGAGCACATCGTTAATTGTTCGATTGGATTGCATTTTTCTGTCATATTCGTTGTGTTTAGAATATCTGCAGCATCGGAGTGGAAGCGTAATAAGAAATGAGGGACGCCGGTGAAATGAGAGGACCTCCTATCATGGAAAACAAGAACGCGAATGAGGGTTGTCCACGTGGAGGCAGTCGACTGGTGTGCATTGAAGCCCTCGTTTGAGCTATGGTACGACGAGGAACGCCTACAAGTTTACAACCTCGCTACGACGATTCAGCCTGATGCAAACAACGAAAGGCAAGGCATTGGCGAATGGACCAAAGCGTTTTACGGGTTGGGGTTTGTTCACATGCGGGGGGGGAATGGGCGTGACGGATCAGTGACATGCGTGACATTTTGTTCAAACGGTGGTCTGACACAATCCGTTATATAGATTGAACGAATGAAGGTGTCGTTGATGGAGCAAGGAACCAACATGGGAAGGGCGACATTGAAGTATGTCAGACACATATGCAACGAAATCAGAGACGCAATGTTGCGCTTCATCAACGAAAGGTCGAGGATCGTCATTCACGTGGGGACGACTTTAATCACATGTTACAACAAAGACAGGGAAAAACAGAAACGGAAAAAAACTAACACGATAATAAAGTTCAATATTGTCGATCATATTCGACGGCGTGAAAGTGGCAAACGGAACAACTTGCAGTCCGTCTTGCGTCGGTCTCCGCATTGACTGTCGTTCCGCAACCACACTAATAACTCTCTAATGACCCGCATATTCATGCGGGGAATGACAATGACTCTCTGGACTTATGCAAGCGATGCGTTGTATTCCACACTTTATCCCTTATTGTGATGTTTATGTTGTTTTTTTTTTTTTTTGCCCCGTACAGTATGAATCCAGAATGGATGCAGAGGCTGATGAGACATGATTGGTGAGGAACGCCGATCAAATGGGCGGAACTTACATCAAACCGGTTGAGGAGACATTGTAACGCCGTCAGACTTATCACATGAGATTTTGCATATTACGAACCGTCACTGCACTTGTATCCTCTAAGCGCAAGAAAAAAAATTTACAACTTCGTGAGGGTGTGCGACCGTCAGAATCATTATAAGAACGACGGGAACGCAGCATACAAGGAGGTCTTTTACGGTTACGGCCTAGTGGCTATCAGGGTGACAGAGAAGTGCAGCGCCACTATTGCATGTGTTGCTGTAAAATTTCACAAAGGTCTTAAAATATGTGTAACGAAGACATGGAGACAGAAGATACCACGAAGTGATGCAGGAGACTTTATGTTGCGAGCATAGAAGCAACACGTAAAACAGTATTGCATTCACGCACGAGATGCAATGTTGGAATTCGTCGCTGGAAGAATTGCCATCACGTTTTGTATCTCAACAGTCATCATACAAAAAGAAGAAATGACGGGGGTCAACCGCAAATTAAAAAAAAAATCAAATTAACCACCAACTTGAACATCACGAACAATGTACTCCGCCGAGCCAACGGACTGAGCGACAACCTTTTTCACTTGCGCCGCTGTTGCACTTCCAGACATTGTGTTGTAAAGAAGTTGTAGCGTAGCAGATGTAAAGTTTGTAGCAATAAAGTATATCATGCGCTCACGTATAAGTGCACATATCGTTTTTTTTTTTGTCAGTTGCCAGATTTAGTTTATTAACAATGACGTCGGATTTTCCAACTTTTGTGCGCTCACGTACGAGTGCACATATTCGTAGTGTAGAGGAATGTATCAAGGCCATGTCACCAACGTTTGTCGACAATGACTCGACATTGTTTTAGAGAGAGAGAGAGAGAGAGAGAGAGAGAGAGAGAGAGAGAGAGAGAGAGAGAGAGAGAGAGAGAGAGAGAGAGAGAGATGAAGTCTCTCTATGTAAATTTGTGTTTTTATGTGTGCTTGAATTTAACAGGAACATGTATCATATGTCTGCAACTTTTGTAGATGTCCGTTGAGTTTTTTGTCATTTACCGAACCCAGCATATGTGTTTTTGAGTATGATATTAAATATGTTTCTCTTTTCTTAATGCGGTTTGTAAATCAAAACCAAAAGTCACTGATTTTATATTGCGAAATATTGTAAATGTTAATCGATATGATTGAAGGTACAATAAAACCCATCATAAAGACCCCTATAGCTTCGCATAATGCTAGTGAAATCGTAACACCCCCCAAAATTTGTGAGAAAGCGATGTAAAACTTGTGGTCAACATAAGCACAAAATATAAAGTTTAACAAATGCCGGGTACCTCCCCAAAATGGTGTACTCAAAACATAAAAAAACACCAAAATAATCATGAAAATGAAAATTTCAATTTCGTTCAAAAAATATAAAATGTCTGTTTTGATGAAGTCGCTGTTTTTGGTCCTGGAAGTCTTCGTTGACCCTCTTGTCGTCTTATGCATGGATGGATATGGACCGCTGAACACCATTGTAACCACGTTCGAGAAGCAAACACTTGTTTCCTATCGTCTCTCGTAGTCAGCTATTCTCCAGCAGAACCCGGCTGACGGAGTTGAATACCTGTTCCTTCTCCACGAGCGTGAGCTGCGTCAACCATGACCGGACTCTCCCTGCCCCCTGGTATTCCACAGGGGGAAAAGCAGTACAACCATATCGCGCAGGAGATGGTCGATGCCTTGGGAATTACGAGAAAGACGCCTTCCCTGCAACTCCAACCATAGGGCCTTGCAGAGAATGACGATTAACGTATTGCGGATGAGCGCAGATTAGCTCACATTAGCGCAGATTAGTGCAGCACCCTTGCAGTCTCATTGGTGTTCTCATGTCCCACTACATTAGGTGTTGAAGGATGGGGAGCTGGTATATAGGGGGGTAGCAGTTTCGCCTGCTAGCTCTATTTTTTCACAACTCTGGAGGTTGACCAGAAACAGTTCATCGTTCTGTGTTTTTTTTCCAAAGCAATCAATGCCGTCTGCTCCAATAGTAGAACGCAGGGAGGGACTCTCTGTCTGCAAGCAGCAGTAACTACAGAGGTCTCAGGGAGTCGTCATACGGGACACAAAACGAAAAACGAAACGAGTGCATCTTCCAGCAGAAAATGACCAGGTTCAGCGGTTTGCTATAAAAAGTAACCAGTTCATTTTGTCACCTTTCGTGGGCAGATGCACTCGTTTCGTGTGCTGTGCAGCGAGACCCTCAGACCTGATGGAGAGCAGTGTGTGTGTGTGCTTGCCTATGTTATCCATTTCTGCCTGTGGTGGTGAGCCCTACTGCCACCGAGAATGGAAGGGGCAATTGTGTTTAAGAAAAAAAGGACACAGTTACATCAAAACCGTGGGAAATTGATCAAATGACCATCAGTTTTTTTTTTTTTTTTTTTTTTTTTATAAGTAAGCTATATTGTTCTCTCATCTATCTCATCTTCTTGCCAGTAGTCATCTATCTCATCCTCTGGCTAGTCTATGTATAGTACGGGGGAACACGAACCAAACCGGATCTCTCCCTAGCCCACGGGTAGGTTGGCACCACAGCAGTGGTGCAAGAGCAAGGCTGTACCAGTGCCTCATCACGGTGATGAGGGGTGGGCAGGCATTGCCTATGGGGGAAATTGGCGGTGCTAGC
>BFEA01000105.1:2694889-2705193 GCA_003427395.1 Chara braunii | reverse complement strand
GGTTTCTACCTTGCATAAGGTGTATGCCACCAGAATTTTGGCTCATTTGAGCCAGTAGAAAAAAAAATAAAAATCTTGAAAGTTTTTAATCCCCACCTATACCCCTCCTATCCCCACCAAAACCCCTCGTACCCCCCCCTCCCGCCCCAAATAGCACCCTATCACCAAATGCTCAGAAAATTTTGAATGTTTTTATGGGGGGTCTCTATGGCATGCGCAACACTGTCATAATTTTTTATTTTATTTTTTTTTAATGCCAAAAAGTGGTTGTCAGGGATCCCGACCAACCCCCCTACCGGAAGGTTGGGGGAGACGTCCGGCCGAGACGTCCGGCCATCGGACGACTGGTAACCTAGATTCTAATATGTATTTACCTAAATGACAAAGCGTTCATCTTGAAATCTTTTTAAATAGAAATAATATCCTTATTATATAAATGTCAATTGAATCAATGAAAAACTTTATAATTACGCAATTAAGTAGCCTTTCATTTTTATTTTATAAAGAAAAAGAGATGACAATATATAAAAATAAAATTAAAAAAAATAATTTTTGTCTATTTTATATGTTTTATTGGAAGTGTTTGGTGAACCAAAAATGATTTTGCCTAAAAAAATAAAAAAGATATGTAAAAATAAACTAGTTTGGACTGAATTAACACAAATATGGCGAAGTGCCAATAGTCTCATAATTTTTTTTTTTTTAATTAAGTAAATGGAGGCTACGCTGTAGCAATTGCATGTCATATAGTTTTTTTTCCAATTCACAAGTATTACATAAATCCTAAGTTTCCAATAAAGTGGGGCTTATTAGAGAATCCTCTTCCTATCCAACGTATATATAGCTTGGCTAGCCTACCTCTTTCTCTGGTGTCGATTGAGGTGCGTTTGGCAAATTTCTCAAGATAAAATAGCTGACAGATCTAAAATGGAGACTTGAAGGATAAGAAAGATAATTAACAGTGGGTAGAACGCAAAGTAAGATAAGCTATTGATTACATAATCGAGCAAAGAAGGAAAAAAAACTTATGCTCCGTAAGATTTCAGTAAGCTAGAGCAATCAATGAATTCAATCCCACCGGGCCATCGTCAATTTTCAATTCCCATTAGCTAAGAGTTCATTCTAGATAAGAGCTGGGATTGTTGGATTTGGCTGGCGGCGTAGGCTGAAACTCAAAGGAAATGACAAGGGCATGCACAAGCGTTGGAGCATGTGGTTTAATTCGATACAACGCGCAAAACCTTACCAGCCCTTGACATATGAAAAAAACTCATCGTAAAAGATGTACTTCTGACGAAAACATAATTTCGTTTTTTTGTAGTATGAAAATAAAATTTGCCCAAAAATGAGTACCTGAACCAATCATCATATCTTTGGCCAAATATCCTACAAAAAGACTTCCAAAAGACCAAAGTTGTGTTGTCACTTGTACGCACCCTCGTACGGGTACGGATTCGTACTCTTGTACTCGTACGCTAGCGGCCCCGTACGAGTTTTTTTTTTTTTTTTAATTTTAATCAAATAGTATTTTTATTTTTTTTCTCAAATTCTAATAAAAATCTGAAGATGATGCTCAACCAAATGTTGCTTGTTTTGTGCTGCTGCATCACATATTTGTTTTCCAAAACTTTTTGATCACTTTTTTTTTTTTTTTTGCTTTTTCGTACGGGAACGTACAAAATGTACAGGTTTTCGTACAGGTTCCCGTACAGATCCCGTACAGATATTACCTGTACGTTTCGTACGGAAAGGCCCAGTACGTGTACTCTATGCAACGTAGGCCCAAAGTATTAAAGAGATTGCCATCAGAGTAGGAGCGCCATGGCATTTTTCGATGTCTCACTTAAAAGCATTGATTGGAGCAAGAAAAGTGAGAAAAGTAAACGAAAAGAATAATAAGAAGTCAATTTCAATACTGAATTCATTATCCGTAAATTAACATACATGAAGGGATGGAGAGGGACTCGAGCCCCCCATCTTTTGTAATATGTCAGTTTTTAAGACTGATCCCTTCAACCACTTAGATATCCATCCAAAGCAAAGACGCCCCTTGTACCTTTCTTTCCACTCCATCAAACACATCGCCAGTGAAGATAAGATCCGGGCCGTTTTTTTTCCCGTCTACTACAAATCAAATCGCATCTTACTTAGTAGACGGTTGCCTCTTAGTCTTTGAGTGAAGATAAGAAAACTTTACGTTTACCCAGAAGGGTCAGGGTCAATAAATTCAATATGTAAATAGCGGATATAGATTAAAGGTAAATTGTCTGCCTTCCAAGCAGAGGATATGAGTTCGATTCCCGTTCTCCGCAATTGCGATTTGATAAAAAAAAAACTGAGATAAATAAAATGCGCGTATCTACCACAACGTTTTCCCATCGTCGTTCTCGTACGCCGACATTCCACCGATGCGCGACGTCGAGCATTCCATCCAGCTTGTGCCTGATTAAAGTGTTCACCACCAGGCACTCTACAGACTCTCGATCCCCGAGGCCACCGAAGTCAAGCGCCAGCTTGAGGAGCTCCTGAGACTGGGTTTGATTAAACCCAACAACTCCCCGTGGGGTGCACCCGTCCTCTTTGCTCGCAAAGCGGATGAAACTCTTCGTTTTTGCAGCCTCAACCGCTACACGGTTAAGAACAACTACCCCATGCCTCTTTCCGATGAATTGTTCGATCGCCTAGCAGGCAACCGCTTCTTCACGAAGATTGATCTTCGTAGCGGTTACCATCTGATCCGCGTCGCTGTAGTGGACCAACCGAAGACAGCGTTTCGATCGCGCTTCGGCCACTTCGAGTTTACAGTGATGCCATTCGGCCTCACCAACGCACCCGTTACCTTCCAAAGGGCGATGAACGACATCTTCCGGAACATCCTCGA
Source organism: Chara braunii (assembly GCA_003427395.1). NCBI lineage: Eukaryota > Viridiplantae > Streptophyta > Charophyceae > Charales > Characeae > Chara > Chara braunii. The sequence continues at coordinate 2,702,312 of BFEA01000105.1, read as the reverse complement.
GCAGTACGTTCTCGTCTACCTCGATGATATCCTGATCTACAGTCGTACCCTTGAGGAACACCTCAGACATCTCCACGACGTCCTTGACCGCTTGCGTAGACATGGCTTCCATGCCAAGCTGAGCAAGTGCTGCAGCACAAAGCGGATTTCTTAGGACACTACGTGTCTAACCAGGGTCTCCACATGGACGACGAGAAGATCACTGCTATTGCGGAGTAACCCGTCTCCTCATCCACCACGGAGCTTCGCAACTTCCTAGGCCTCACTAACTACTGTAGTAATTTTATCCAGGGATACAATAGGTATTCCTACGTTCTTTCCTCCACCCTCCTCTGGAAGAACCCGCCATGGGCTTGGACACCCCTCCACGAGGACGCCTTCCACGCCCTCAAGCAGGCGGTGACATGTGCACCGGTTCTTCACCTACCCGATTTTGATCGCTCTTTTATCCTTACCACCAATGCGTCAGACTTTGCTGTAGGAGTAATGTCTCCTCAGATTTTCCCCTCCTCTCCTGATTCCTCTCATCCTCGTATCCCTCGCTTCCCACCCCCTACCCCTACCACCGCCTTCCTCCTGACACATACTCGTCCAGCTACTTACGAGCCTTCTATTGACTATTCTCCTACTATCACCCAGAATGACACTGTCGAGTCTCGCTTAGGTGATTGTCCGATAGCCTTCTACTCCCGTCAGCTCCTGTCCGCCGAGATAAACTACACCGCTGATGAACGTGAGGTTCTCGTAGTAGTTTATGCCGCTCGGCACTGGCGCCACTACCTGCACGGGGCACCATTCACGGTGCGTACGGACAACTCTGTTGTCCAGGCTTTTCTGACAAAGTCGAAGCTCACTCCTCGACAGGCTCGCTGGTGGCGCGACCTATCCGAGTTTAGTTTCACCACTGACCATATCAAGGGTGAGACTAGTCGGGTCGCAGATGCCTTATCCCGATGCCTTGATCACGATCAGGAGCAGATCCATCTCGCTTCCATCTCGGTCACCACCGTCCACCAGTCGGTGGTCGACGAGTTTCGCACTCAGTACCGCCACTGCCCCGACTATCGCGACATCCATGCGAGCCTTCAGAGTGGCAAGGCCGTCCCGAACTACTCTATTGGGGACATCGGTCTTGTGTACTGGCACGGTTCACAGGGCACCAGAGAGCCCCGTATTTATGTTCCCTCCACTAGACAGCTACGTGTCCGGGGAGTAGCAGAGTCCCATGACCAGGCAGCCGCCGGTCATATGAGCTTCCACAAGACGTTGGCTCCTGCGAGCCGCCTGTACGTTTGGTCGAAGTGCAAGGACTTCGTGAAGGACTACATTGCAGAGTGTCCCACCCGTCAGGAGGTGAAGAGTGCGAACCACTTGCCTTATGGTTTGCTCCAACCTCTTTCTATCCCTGAGGGTCGTTGGCAGTCCATCTCGATGGACTTTATTGGTCCTCTTCGTCCTCCGACCCCCCACGGTCATGATGCTATCCTGGTCGTCGTCGACCGCTTCACGAAGTGTGCACGTTTTGTTCCGTGCCGCTATGCCATCAGTGCACGTGAGGTCGCCGATATCGTGTTTGACTGAGTCGTGCGTGGCCACGACTTACCTTAGAGCATCATATCTGACCGTGACCCGCGCTTTACCAGTCGATTCTGGCGACGGCTCCACGAGGTTTACGGCACACCAGCTCCGCTTGTCCTCGTCTTACCACCCCCAGACTAATGGTCAGACCGAGGTCACGAACAAGACTCTCGGAGATATTCTCTGAAAGATTGTTCGTGACGACTTGTAGTGGGTCTCCATCTTGCCCACGCGGAGATAGCCTACAACCACGCAGTCTCGCCATCTACGGGGATGTCGCGTTACTATTGCGACCTCGACTGTCATCCTCGTGTTCCCGCGGATTTCCTTCAACCGTCACAGATGCACCCCGATACGAGTTGTCCCACGCTGGATGATTGGGTTGCACACATGCTGTCGATCATGAAGACCGCGCATGAGCACATAGCCGCTTTCCAGACTCGCATGAGAGCACGTGCGAACTGATCGAGGATGGATCATCCATTCAAAGTCGTGATGATGTGCTTATCGACGCCCGTCACTTACAACTCGAAGCGGACACGCTTCGCAAGTTTCGGCGTTGCTTCTTTGGCCCATGCCGCATTCTCCAGGCCATCGGTTCTGATACGGTTTCTGGCCCGGTCAGCTTCCGTGTGAAGCCGCCCGACTAGACTCGTGTGCACGATGTCTACCACGTCTCGTCACTGCGTCCCTACTGCAGACCGTCTGAGCATTTCGTCGAACGACCATACGAGCATCCTCCACCCATCATGGTGGACGACCATGAGGAGTTCCTCGTTTCAGACATCATTGGTCGTCGAGTCACCGACGACAACCCTCCTCACGTCGAGTATCTCGTACGTTGGAAGGGTTACCCTGATGAGGAGGCTACTTGGGAGCTCCCCGAGCACTTGCAGCACGCTCGCATGTTGGTGCGTGCCTATGACCGTGCTCGTCGTGCTGGGTTGACTGCTCCTCCTCAGCCCACTGAACCTCCTCCTTCTCCCTCGGCTGAGGAGACCGCTGAAGTTGTGCCGGCTCCATCTGAGGCAGACCTTCAGCAACAGCCGGATGCTTTTGAGCGTCCACAGCGCACTCATCGTCGTCCTGCTCGATGCGACGATTGACTCTGACTTATCTTCCCACGTCTTTGACTTCTCAGTACTTCATCCACTCTTGTTTTGCCACTTCAGCTCGTCGACGTTGCGGCTCTTCCTCGACAACATTCCGGACTTCTCATCATGGACGTCATCGGCAGCTTCATGGACTTCGTCACGATCAGCTCTGCCTACTTCAGACGTCGTCACTCTCTTACCACCTTACCCTGTACAGGACCCTGGTTGTGTCGCATGATGTTCTCCCTTCGCCAGGTTCCTTTGAGTTGGGCTCTCCCTTGGTATATGCATAGGCATCGAGACCGTAACGTTGCCTTGGCTTCCCAGCTTACGGATCCAGCTCCGACTTCCTCCACCTTATGAGTCATATGCATGATTCCCTTACCCATCACTTTTTCTACCCTCTGCCGGTCCTCACGCCCTAGTTAGGCAGCCTCGCATGCTTCATCTAGGTGCACCYAGTATACCAGGCTCCCTTGTTCCCTTGCATGGTCGACCCTCCATAGCTGTCACCCCTTAATTGGTTCTACACTGTTTCTGTGATCAAATTCGTTACGATTAATATTCCAAATCCTATTCCCTTAGATTCTTTGATGGAGCTTCTTGATACTGATACTCATAAAGTTGAATATAATATCTAACGTTTTAATTCCTAATCGTGACTCTAACCTAGTTCCAAACTTCGTTTGCATAGCTCATAAGAAATTCTTAAACCTTTTTTTTTTTTTTTTTGAATAGCCCTTGTGATATCCCTCTATCCTGGTGGTGGTAAGAGAACTGTCAAGATTGAGGGTTTATATGTCGGGTTGCTCCATCTATTGGTGGGGAGCGGCACCTGCTAGAAACCGGGTCCAGCATCCCATTGATACATTTGGTGGCACTTAGATTGGTGATTGTTGTTTTCCTGGGGATGTGCTCCTTGTTGACTCATCCCGGGGAGCTTCGTTATCCCATGAAACTGCTAATGTCACCCATCCCCTTCTTGGAGCACCCCTTATCCCTGAGCCCAACCCTATTTCAGCAGTCCCCCTATTTGATTATTGTTGTGTCTTCACCGCTGCAAATCACAGACTGGATCATGACAGGCCTACAGTCTCTCCATGCGGAGGCCCCGGAGGCATTCTGGCCCCACGCACACGCACAGTTAAGGAGAGCCCTCGAGGACAGCACAAGGGTGAAGTGCATTTTAGAACAGGGCCGTCCGAGCGACGTACAATGGGAGGAGGTGCTCCACAGGCTTTTCAAAATCTCAGCGGCACACTTTCAAGCACCGACAAAGGGGCCACGGGCTGCACTGACCATGAAACTACGAGGGGGCAGGGAGGAGGAGACCACGAGCATAGTAGGAAAGGTGTTGGGATCTGGGGGAAACAAGGAACGACAGACAACCATCCCCGAGGAAGAGAACCAAGCTGCCCAGACGGGGGCCACCACAGAGGATTACCTCGAAGGGGCCTTTGGACCACAGCCCATGGAAATCGAGGCCCCCCCAGTCCCCCCCCAGTCCCCCTCCTCCCCCCTTAGATGTGGCGGCGATGGACATTGACCAACAGGAGGACACGGGTGCGCCACCGGCTAATATGGACACCGAGCAGAAGCTTAGAATTATCGCCGATTGGCTGATAGAGGGCTTCCGAGCTCAACACCCGGGCGCGACACCAGACGTTTTGGGACTGTTCCTACACCCAACTGTTTGCCATACTAGACAAGAGCCCAACCCTACGAAAAACCCTTGAAGTTGCCACCCCCCCCCCCATATCGCTTGGTCCGAGATCTTCCAACGGATTCACCACCTCGCGGGCCGCGGCCCAGCAGTTTCACCCTCCGGTGCAGCACCAATCTTCCCCGGAAGACCCGGGGGACAATCAACCATTGGTCCCGGCCGATCATCACTCTGACCACCCACTCCACAAAAAACTCATACACATGGTGGAAGCACGCCAATACGGAAAAAACCTGCTGCAGAAAGAAGGCGTGTCAGTCATACCTCCGAGATCGCAGACGACAAGATGGAGATTGGGCTCTCTCCACTGCAAGGGGGGTTCACACTGCCAGGGCGGGGATTCTATAACATTTGGTCCCTCCCCGGCCCGAGAGATAGCGATTCTAAAAAGAAAGCGGACCCCTTTCTGCGCCAGCACTACCCGGCTGGGGTCTTAGCAACCCTCTCCCAATTCGACGGATTGATGAGGGTAGCTACCACTGATCTGTATGTCCTCTTCGAGGAGGATAAGGACTCCAATTTGAAGTGGTTTACCCATGGAGCCCTGATGGGGCTCCTCCTCCAACAAGTGAAAGCCAATTCATTTTGGACGGAGGACGATCTACGCACGTGCTTATCCGGGGTTCTTCAGAACATGCTGCTATGCACTATAGACTGATCCGCCAGACCATGGATAAGAGTCTAGTTTCGAAATGGGTGCCGACATGACAATACGAATGGACGAAATCGACACCTTATACTGCAGGAACCCGCACTGGAAGCACTGTCTCCGATACGCAGACCTATACATGAGAACCTCAATGTAAATGGATTGGCCTCCTTGAACCCCTCGAAACGGTAGGCGATCTGGGACCAGCTGAAGGGAGTGGGCGGCAAGATGTGACCCGACTTCATCTGCGTACAGGAAACCCATCTAACGGACAAACCAAAACACCATCGGGCCCACAAAATAGTCTGGCCCTTTCAGGCCTACAGGGCGCATGCGATGTCACCAGGGTCGGCAGGGGTGGCCATCTGAATTTCACCAGGGTCCCAGTTAGAGGTGGTAAATTGGTTAGCAGACGAGGAACAAGGGAGATGGGTATCAATTCTGCGGATGCTGGAGATCGAACTAATTAACATTTTTTGTGTATACGCCCCTCATACAGCAACAGAAAGGGCACATTTTTTCACCCACCTTCAGACTCTTGTTCCACAAGGAGTCCCGCTGATTATCGCTGGCGATTTTAACGTTGCGCCAGATAGATGGATGGATAGATGGGGCTCTTGGGATCCCTGCCCAAGCTACGTAGAAGAAGATGAAAGAATACTGGCAGATCTTTGTAAAGCCATGAGCCTGGTGGACACGTACAGACACTTGCACCCGACAAAGAAGGCCTATATATGCCGTCGCACTCATGACCAAACCCGACACTCAAAATCACGTATAGACTTGATCTTACTCTCGTAGGAGATTCAGAATGCCCTGTAACTAGCCACTATCTTCCCACAAAGCCCCCACCCCGGCCTAGACCACCGCTTATGCGGAGCCATCTTTTTCCTTCCGCAAGCGACCAGATCAAGGGTCTGGGTATTACAAGCTCAACACATCCCTGCTCAAGGACAAGTCGTTCCTCGCATCATTCGTGATGTCTAGAACTTTTGGAGAGGCCAAAAACACTCCTTCGACTTGGAAGTCCGATGGTTCACCAACATACTTTTTTTTAAAGTCAGGAAATGCAAGGAATATTCAAAGTTGTTGGCAAGCCGACGACATGCACATGAAATGGATGTTCATAGAAGACTTCACAACCTGGTAAACCAAGACAACTTTGATGATCTCACCATGGACATTCAGAATTTGCAAGACCAACTTTTTCAACTAGTGCAACACAGATGGCAAGTAATAAGGATTCGAGGCAAATTAACGAAATGGACTACCAAGGGACTATGGACTCTCAATTTTTTAGTTTGGCTTCTCTGAGATCACACGACACCACTATCGAGGCCTTTTTGGACCCGGTGACCGACAAATTAGCCACCACCACAACCCATTGTGTAAGGATCGCCAGATCCTCTTACAAAGACCTCTTCTCCTCCCACATCCCCCAACAGCAGAAGTCTGATCCACTAAGAGAAACTGGAGGACTTCCTACGCTCGATAGAGGGTCGTCTTTCCTCGATACAGAAAGGCCATTTGGACCGCCGGGTCACCAAAGAGGAGATTTGGATGACACTCATGCAAATGGAGGAAGAAAAAAACCCAGGCTTCGACGACTTCCCCAAAGAATTTTGGGAGACCACGTGACCCCTGTTGAGTGATGACCTGATGAAATTTTATAGGGCGGTGTGGAGTTCCGGAGAGCTAGGAGAATTAGTAGGGCAATGAGTGTTATCGCTACTTCATAAAAAAAGAGACAAAGTGAACATCCGGAACTACCGACCCATCACTCTTTTGAAGGTGGTCTATAAAATGTTGTCAAAAGCATTGGTCAACCAAATGATCGAGGTAATGAAAGATATCATCGTAATGGAAGATATCATCCATCCTGCCAAAACAGGTTTCATGCGTAATAGAAACATCCAAGAAAACATACTTCTAGTCAATGAGATGATTAGATTGGTCCATCAGCCTAAAAGTAACACCGCGCTCATCTTCATCGACTTCAAAAAAACTTGCGACGACGTAGACTGAACCTTCCTAGATAAGTGTCTAGAGAGACTGAATTTCGGCAACAATTTTCGGAGGTGGGAGCGCATACTGCACCATAACGCTACCACGGACGTGCAAATAAACGGGTCTATGGCCCCAAAGATAAGGCTGCAACGTTCAGTTAGGCAGGGGGACCCCATTGCCCCCTTCTTATTTGTTATCATAATGGAAGCGTTAGCAGCCAATCTCTGACAAAGCAAAGATCTAAAGAGAATTCAGATAGCCGGCATCCCCGAGGAAGTTGTTCCTGTCTGTTCACTATTCGCTCTCTCTCTCTCTCTCTCTCTCTCTCTCTCTCTTTCTCTCTCTCTCTCTCTCTCTCTCTCTCTCTCTCCC
>BFEA01000105.1:2675698-2689321 GCA_003427395.1 Chara braunii | reverse complement strand
GAGAGAGAGAGAGAGAGAGAGAGAGAGAGAGAGAGAGAGAGAGCTGTCTCTTATACACATCTAGATGTGTATAAGAGACAGGTATCTGTACTCTGAGAGAGAGAGAGAGAGAGAGAGAGAGAGAGAGAGAGAGAGAGAGAGAGAGAGAGAGAGGTCCTGCGCGGCGACGACGCGGGACACCGCGCCCGAACCCCATAGAACCCCAATTACCCCGCCCACACTGACAACGGCGCGACGACAGTGCGTGATTTGAACCTGCACCAAGCCCAAACCCCCCCCAGTGCGCCCGAACCCCACAAAACCCCAATTACCCCGCCCAGTGCCCACAACGATCCCCCTCAATGACCCTCCCTAATACCCCCCCCAAATCGGCGGCCCATAAGCACCACCCACTGCCCCGGTCGCGGACCCCAGGACCCCTCGGTGGCGCAGGTCGGGGGTTGTAAGTGGGGGCAGGGAGGGGGGGTGTGAGGATGGGGTTCGGTATGGGTGGAGGGCGGTGTTCGCGGGGGTTGACGGGGCAGGGGGGTGGGCCTCCAGGGGGTGTTATTTTCACGTACAGTTTCCGACCAACCAGGTCCACCATCCCCAAGCCCCCGACGCGCACGCACGTGCCACGGGGTTGCGTTCAACTTTTTCTCGCCACGTGGCGCGTAGCGCGTTTGAACGCGATTGACCCGACACGTATGAACGCGCGCGTTCGGCGCGTTCACACGATTACACAGAACCCGTTGGTGAGTTGCCGCAGGAGATTCAAGCCTTGCTAATCTTGTATTTACCATACTGCTGAGGAAAAGGGGAAAGTAGCCCTCCAGCCATATGGAGTCGCCCGTCAAACCTCTTTCATGCCCACCAAACCAATCAATCATCTTCTATCTTGCCTGTACAAGAGATGGCACCGCACTCCAATATCGTCACCACCATCCCTTGCTCCTTCGCCGTGCACTCCAACCCGCCACCGCTCACCGGTAGCTCACGCCCCTACCCAGCACACCGTCACCATGTGAAATCGCGACAATCCGGTCCGGCGCGCCAGGTCGGGCCGGGTGCAGCCGTACGCCCGTAGTAGCCCGAAAAGTAGCCCAAATTTTTCTTAGCCAAAGTCGGGTAATGGCCCCGGTATCTCAAACTTTCAAACTTCTATGTAAATTTCCATATGGGACGCTGGGCCAGGTTCCCATCACGTGCTTCTCCCCACGAATAGATTGGAGTCTCTTTCCTATTTAAAAAAAAAAAAAAAAAAAAAAAAACCTACTTCTACCAAATTAAACCCTAAACCATTCAGATGACGTAATGGCCAATCGGAACCCAGACTTAGCTGTCCTGTGAACACTAGCAGACCCTGTATCCAGCATGCCATAGATTGGGAAATTTCAAACTGTTACTGGGACTCATAGGTCGGAGCATTTCAAGTTTTGCTTTGAAAAAAGGGAAAATGGGAAGTTTCACAGGGTAGAAGCGGGGGGGTTCGTACTCCCACCCCCTATGGGGGAGCCAAGAAATTAAGGGCTATCTTCTCAGGAATGCATAATGGGGAAGATGGAGGCGTTTGGCCCTCCCCTTCTGGCGCAGTTAAGGAGGATGGAGCTCCGGGGGGAGGATGGATTCGCTGCCACTTCAAGTCGAGATATCTTTAAACCACCAGTACCTCTACCAGTGTGCGGCCGCGGGACATTGACGTTAACGTGCGGCGACTTCCAGAGGCCCGCACCGCAACACCAGCCGTTCAGATTTTTAATCTACGGCTGGCGTCACGTGGCGCGGGCCTCCGGAAGTTGTGGGGAGGACAACGCGCCAGTACAACCGGTAGGTATTGGTGGTTTAACTATGGAGAGGGAGGGTGTTTGGTCCCCCTCCCTCCCAAGTATGAGATAGTGTTACAGTACGAAATACGGTGCGAGGTGATGGAACAGGGGGGTGTCTGTACAGGTTACAACTGTCATAACAACGAGGGATATTAAGGGCGTAGTTAGACACTCCTCAGCGTGTCCTCAGGCGCCGAGGACGAATCCTCGAAAATTTCTTTGGTTTTTGAAGGCGTCGTTCCACCTGTCCCTAGAGAATCGCTTTGAGGACGAATCCTCGGGGCCCTCCCGCGGCCCGTTTCATGAGATTATACACGATCGCGGGGGGGTTGTCCGACCTCCGATTCGGGATGCCCGACAAGAAGTCGTCGTGGTCCAGTAGGCATACGGCGGCATCGCATCACGGACACTGGAAATGAGAGTCGCGAATGCGGGAAACGCCCTGTTTGAAAATCGAAATTCGAAATCGCAGGCTGCGGGACGACGGGGAGGCGGCGCACAGGCGGGTCCTGGACGGTGCAGTGCGCGTCGCACAGGCTCTGGGATTGGTTCCGGATGCCATTGCCTTTCGTACTTCAGTGGCGACACACGGCCACAGTCTGTGGTGTCATCGACGAGGCAAACTGGAGAGGGTCAATCCTCGCTGCACGTGTCCGCACGTGGCGGTTATGCACTTCGGCGGCGGCGGACGGGCCATTCCATCGAGGAGGACATCGGTCAGCTGGGGTTTTGGAGCGCGAATTGTAGGCGTGTCATCGTTGTGGTCGCGTAGGTGGTGGCGGCAGGTGGCGGGAATTCGTTTTCCAGTACGGCAGTCGCGATGGAGGGTGGCGGCGAGGGTTGACGTGCCGTGTTGTCGACGTCGGAGAAGACAGCGGCCGCGGCAGATGTGCACGCCGTGGTGATCCGAAGCCAAGTCGAGAGGGCGGCAGGGCGCATGAAGGTGATGCTTTCAAGGCGGCGGCAGAGGCTTCTACTGCAGAGGGTGGTGGATGCCCCGGACTGCATTAGCACCTCGGAGCCGTGGTTCAGTTATGCATTGCAATCGGGTGTGCTGTGCTTCCTCGGGCGATGCCACGTTGGTGGATGAAGCGGAGAACAAGAGGCACTTGGGAGGATTTGCGGGTGTGCAATGACGCGACTGACGACTACTTTCGGGAAAAGCTCCGCATGTCCAGGCGAGTTTTCATGGAGATCAGCGAGGCCTGTGCTCCACATCTACAGCGACAGGTCACGTTCTGCAGGGAGCCGCTGCAGCCGGAGCAGATCGTCGAGTACGCGTTGTACAGCTAGGCTATGGGGGAGACATACGACATGCATAGGGTGAGCTTCTGGACTTGTCGCCGTGCGCGATGTCACATCTGTGTCGTTGAGGGTCTACGCAGACAAGATTTTTTGGCCTACGGGGGTGCGGAAACACGTCGTGCTCCGGGCATTTTTGGAGAAGGGCTTTCCCAACTGTCACGACGCTGTCGACTGCAAACACATCTACGTCGAGAAACTGGCACACACTACTCATCGCTCCCTACTTTGACGAAACAAGTCCGCGCTCGTCGCCCAACAGCTGCCGCGCTCGCCCGGAAGCCCCCCTGCCGTCGCCGAAGGCTGTGTGCGGTTGGCAGGTTGCTGCCCGAATCTGGGTTGATGACAACGGTGTGCGTCACGTCCTGACTGCTACCAGACCTCAAAGCGAAGCTCAGATCGATGAGTCCTGCATCGTAGCCGACCGGGGTCCGCCCTTCCAGAAGATAAGTGTACGTCGGCGTCACTGGCTGTCTGAACAACTGGCTTCCCATCCAATCCTGCGTCGAGCCGCTGCCCAGGGGAACCGTTGAGGATGGAGGGTCGTCGGCCTCGTCGTCACTCGGAGGAAACAGAATCTTGTGGGACGGCAGGTGGCTGTACAACGCTGGGTCGTACGGCCACTTGCCACCTTCCACACCGGTGCAACGCAAACGTGAAGACCCCCCCGCCACTGGCGACGCCGTGGTCTTCTTCTGAAGGTTGTCCATCTTCCTCGCCTTCTTCGACGTTCGCGGTGTTACTTTCCGTCCACGAACGTGGCCGAGGGAGCAGATGTGGAAGACGACAACGACAAGTAGAAGCAAAGCGATGAGGAGCAGCAAAAGCAGCCTGCAGTACAGGTCAACCATGAACGACAGGGCAACGGATACGGAACACGCACTTCCGTTGTCGCGTTCGAGGCGAGTGGCGACACAGTACTGGAGGAAGAAGCCAACGAAGCAGACTTCTGCAATTGGGGACCGGGGGTGAACGACTACAAAATTCGTAAATTCGACCATTAGTGAGCCTGCCCGAACGACAAAACCCCTCCAGCAGCCGACCGAAGACGCCCGATGCTCGTAATAGCCCCGCCGACAGGCCGCCCGAAGAACCGACAGGGCCGTCCCACGAATTGCCGGTAACGGTAAACTGAGGAGGCCGTTGCAGGACATTGTTGACAACAACGGCCCGCAATGTCCGTCTTCCGGCTGGTGGACCACGAATGGACCACCTTCGCCCTTCAATTTTCCTTCTGGAGTCGATGCTGTCAGCTTGTGAATCGTGGATCCTCGGGCTCCAAAAGACCTCACGAGGTCCTTTGGACTCCAGGACGATTTGCCTGGGAAATCCTCGGAGCTGGAGGATTTGTCCTCGGAGGCACGGAGTGTTTTCACATTTTTTTTCCGAAAATAGACTCCGAGGACAGGTGGAACGACGACGAAATCCTTGGAGTCGTGTCCTCAAGGAGTGTCTAACAACGCCAGGGGCAAGTAAGGATGTTGGGGGGCGGGGCGCAGCGCTACCGGGAGCGCTGCGCCCGGCTCGACCGGCGCTCTCACACGCACTTTCGCACGACGCGTTTTCGTTGGGAAAGCTTGATCTGGGCCTTCATGGCGCGTCTTTGCGGCGCGTCGCACTGCGCAACGAGGGTGGCTAGGAGTTGTGGCGTGCGTTTTTGCTCTCGTTCGGAGTGGTCATGTTGTGCAAACGCCATGCTTCCTTTGACGCGCTCTCCCTGTCCGTTTTGAGGTGGTCCGCTTTGTGCATGTCATAGGGACAGGCAGCACGTGCGGTACTTCGAGTCACAAACGAATCAACACCGACTGGTTGTTCTTCTGTCGCGAATGAGGCTGCCTATGAGAAGACGCGTGGGGCGAAAATCTTCCCTCTTCCTCAATCATGGTAAGTGTTTGGTAAGTGTAGTGGCTTGGACCCCCTGTGGCGACTCGCCAACGGGTTTGGCAAGGGGGAGCCGCACTGTTTTTGATTCGGATCCTTGGAATTGAAGATGGCCGATCATGCCTTTTGGAGTTAGCATAGCCTTGAGCCGAGAAGCTAGCAGTGGGAGGAAGAGAATCTTTCCTTCCCTAAAGGCGCAGGGGTAGGGTTTGAAGGGAGGGAGGGAAGCGACAGAAAGTGGTGGTTGAGGAAGTAGGGATAGGGGTTGTTTGTCATCGAATATGAATCCACGCGTGGTCTACATGCACCTTCTTCTTGGGAAATAACCAAGCCTTCTTAATCCGGGTGATTTACCTTTGTTTCATAATTGAGGATAATCTGAGATCTCGTTTTATGATTCTTTTATGATTCTTGATTTTTTTGCCTTACGCTGTTCATCTGGTATTTTCTTGAAACTCTGTTGCCAAATGAGTTCTTAGATTTTGCGATCGATACTGTTTGTGCTGAGGTGTTTGTTCTAACGATTGATGCTCTCCGATTAGATATGAACCTTCGATATTGAAATTCCTGAATTTTGTTCTGAAAACTTCATTTCCGAATAGCTGTTTTCAATAATTCTTTGTGTTGGTTCCTGGATTTGATCTCAATATTACTCCCTCGAAGAAAAATCCTATGGAATTCTTACAAAAACTTCTGATCCTTTACAATCGTGAGTCCGCTTTTGGACATCCCAGATAAAATTCCTGAAATTTACATCTCAAAAATTTGTTTCTGAATTTGAATTTCTAAAACTGATTTCTTAGTGTAATTTCTGGAGACTAATTTTGCACCGATTTGTCTCACAAAATTGATGCTGGAAAACTTCCACATAATTCTTTTGAGAGTTTTTCGTTCTTTCAACCTGTTCAACCTATTCTTGCTTGTTTCTCCCTTTTGGTTAAGGAGGGTGCTGGTTGCGGGGGTATGATGGTAAGACGGAGGGGAAGGACGCGCTCTGCGGGAAGGGGCCAACTGCATAGTGGAATTCGGGTATAGCAGCATGGGAGATGGTGGCTTCACTGCAGTAAGTCTTACCGGAGTAAGGTTGGATAGGTTGGGAGGTGGGTGCTATCAGCCCCTTCTTGGGCTTGTATCTGTGAGGATTCGCATTGATGGGTGACAGTTCGTAGGGGGGTGCAACAAGGGAAGGGCCTTAGTCTTCGTCAGTAGGTCAGAACGACGTGGTTGGGACGATGCAAGCCGGTGCTGGAGCGTTGCTCTGTAACCTGGGGGAGCGTGAGGCTTGGGGAGTTCTGTCGAGGGAGGAAGGCAGAACCAACACGTTCGACGCAGCCGTTGCCGGGGTTTTATCCCTGTCACCTAGGGGCGTGCGGCTAACAGGAGTTGTCGAGGGAGGAAGGCACTCCTGGCCGACTATACCAGGATGGTTGGTACCAGGGCATGGTGGTCCCTGTAACCCTAGCATAGGGGGTTATGAGGCCTGCCGCGTTTAGGTTCGAGGACTGATCGCGGGGACTTTGTTTGTTCTCCAATTGTTGCATGGAAGCATTGGAAGTTGCTAGTCGATGGTTTCGGTTCGGAATCCTTGATTTCAAGCTTGTTTTGCGGTGCTTGGTTTGATAATTTCAGTTGGTTCTGTTTTTTTCATAAGTAAGCTGTTGGTGGTCTTTAGAGTGTTTTAGGACCCTGGGGACTCCTGGCAACTTGTCTTAGGCGATTTTGATGCTGTTATACTCAGTGACCTGCGGTTGTTCGATGCCAGAACGACGCTGGCCGGTGCTGGGGTGTTAGCCCTGTAACCTGTTAACGCAGGAGCGTGAGGCCTCGTAGAGAGATCTGGGCATGCTTTGGGGTGGGCATCCCACGGGACAACCAAGGGTTGTTGCTGGGACGACGCTGGTCGGAGCTGGGGTGAGTTGCGTTGCCCTGTAACCCAGCAGGATGTGGGGGCATGACGCCTGGAAGAGCTCGGCAGGGAGTATGACAGTGTTGGAGAGCCTTGGAAGGGTGCGTTAGGGATTTCGAGGGCTTCTGAGAACTTGTAGGATTGCTGCGGTTCACTCTTAGGGTAGTTTTGAGAATTCTTTAGGACCCTGGGTACTTCTTGCAAAGCAGTCTAGGCTTTTTCGATGCTGTTTACTCATGGAGCCGTTGGTTTTTCGATGCCAGAACGACGCTGGCCGGTGCTGGGGGACTGCCCTGTAACCTGTTAATAGCAGGAGCGTGAGGCCTGGTAGAGAGATCTGGGGATGCTTTGGGCCGGGCATCCTAAGGGAAAACCAGGGGCTGCTGTCGGGACGATGCTGGCCGGAGCTGGGGTGAGTCGTGTTGCCCTGTGACCTAGCAGGGTGGGGGCATGAGGCCTGGGAGAGCTCGGCAAGGAAGAAGACAGTATTAGAAAATTTTAGAGTGTCTTTGTGGGGGGTTCCAGGGGTTCTGAGTATTTGAAGGACTTCCACTAATTGCTGAATATGAGAAGATGGTGGGTTATCACGCGTCCTGCCAGTGAAGGGGCTAGCTGGCAGGATGGGAATACGGTACAGCAGCAGCAGAGATGGTGGCTCCGCTGCAGTCAGTCTTGCCGGAGTAAGGTAATAGTGGATTGATGGGGGATCTTCTGAGTCGTTTCTGAGTTTTGCTTCATCATGAAGTTGTCATAGACAGATCTGAAGTAGCTCCAAACTCTTTGAGCCTGGCCTCGGTATCTCAATTTCCAAAACCCCATCCTTAGGCCAATTGGACTTTTCTAGTAGGTTCCT
This sequence comes from Chara braunii, assembly GCA_003427395.1. NCBI lineage: Eukaryota > Viridiplantae > Streptophyta > Charophyceae > Charales > Characeae > Chara > Chara braunii. The sequence goes on along the minus strand of BFEA01000105.1, from coordinate 2,681,574 downwards.
AGTTCTCATTTTCATGAAATTTTCTGATGACTTTTCTGAACGTACTCGTCACGGGACGCTGGGCCCGGTTCCCAGCTCGCGCCAATTTGTGAGGATATGGTTGTATCTATGGGACGCTGGACCCGGTTTCCAGCAGGTGCTGCTCCCCACCAATACATGGAGCACGAGTTGTTAAAAAAAAAAAAAAAAAAAAAAAAAAAGGAGTGKGAGGGGCCAGAAGGGAATGGATGGGTAGTCCAAGGAGGCTGCGGCTGGGTAGGGTAAACATCAGAGATTTATTCTCACAGGGCCTCATTCCATTACGGCAACTCTCGGAAATGTGTTGAAGATCAAGAGTCAATTTTGAATTGTCAGGACTTGAGATTGGTGGATTTTGAATGGTCGCACACTGTCACAATGGCCGGGCTGTCTACCCTGCCGTCTTCCGTCTTCCCCCGAACAAAACGCACCCTCATCATAAAAATGTAGCAGACCTGAAAGATGGATTGTATACACTCATGATTCGGGTGCATTGTGTTCAGAGAAGACCGTAGACTCTCTGCTTTCAGTGCACACAACAGGACCGGAAAAATGAAGGCAAAGAGACAGAAGAAGAACCACTGCTCATTTCAACTCCAGCTGCAGTCTCAAATAGTGCGCCATGTGAGTACCGGATTGAGCTCTCCTGAAACACCCTCTTTTGCAAGGGGGCGCCTCTCCATTTTTCAAAATTACTCTCTGTAGGTTGGTTCTGACAGCTCTGAATTCTTTTCTGTTGGAGCTCAAAAAATTGAGAGTAGGTGGAGCAACGTGTCCACTCCCAAAATATGCAATTTCAACAGTGCTGTGTGTGAGTGATGTATTGCCTTGAGCACTGCAGTGGGCCTGAGTAGAGCAATAAAAATCTTGGGGGAAAAGAAAAAGAGCGGTGGTGCAAGGCCCGCTGTCATATAATGTTACATTGATATAATTCAAGCCATACCAAAGGTGAGGTGCCACAAGCAAAGAGGATTGGATTTAGTGCCTTAATCTGAATTTGTTGGCGAGTATGTACAGAATCCGCCATTGGTCTGCATGAAACAACATCCTGATTCAGGTGCTTAATCCAATCCACTTTGATAGGGGCACGTCGCCCCAAGTATCTTAGCAGAAGAACCCATTAGGTAGAGAGAGAAGAAACGAAGAGGGGCAACGGCGCCTGGGTCACAGCCCACGTTTGGTATAGGCAAGAATACACTAAATGGCGCTGTCGCACTACTTGCAATGAAAGTACCGCAGCCGTGACAGAGCCACAACTGTCATAACTACAGGGGCGGGGATGGGAAAGGGAAAAAAGAAGAAAGCCCAACGCCCCAAGTATTCGGACTGAAATGAAATAACGAGTTTCAAAACACGGGCAGCGATGCCAATGCCATTTAGTGTAGTCTTGCCTATTTCAAACTAAAACTGTGAGTGGAGCAGTTTTCCCAAAAAACAGAACTGAGCAAGGAGTCATGCTGGAAACGATCTTAAGAGCAGGAGGTCAAGACTCATGACAGAGCTGCAGAGGTGGCCCTTCCAGTTCCACCTCAATCCCGCCGGGTTGAAATTGTGCCTTGGGAAGCAGATAAGGAGCAAGGGAGATGCGATGGAAAAAAAAAAAAAAAAGGGAGCAAGGGAGATGGATTGCGGCACTAGTGATGTTGGGAGTAGCAATAGTATGTGTTATGAAAGTCTATGGGCCAAACTATTTACAGCACAGACTTGCATGCATTCTTCCAGACTATTTGTAACCATGTCCCTGAGGGGATACCATTCATTATGGCTGGGGACTTTAAAGCGGCTCCGAACCGCTGGTTGAATCGCTGGAAGATTCCTTCTTCCTCTCCTACATATATTAAAGAAGATGAGAATATAATCAAATATGTTATGCGATTCTGAGTGACGTTTTGACTCCTTCACCCGTAAGAGCGACTTTCAACATGTATACGTCATAGCAGCTCTTCCCAGCCTTCCAAGTATAGAGTTGATTTTGCTATCAGAGGACTTGGATGGTGTTCTTCAAGGCGCAACCATCGTCCCCCACAGTCCTTGGCAAGGGGCTGACCACAAAATGTGGGCGGTACTATTTTCTTCCCGCAAGAAGCCGGGTCAAGGAAAAATAATCTACAAATTGAACACATCCCTTCTCACCCTCTCCCAATTCAGGCAACATGTTGAGGATGTTTGGAAATTCTGGCACTCAACCAAGCCTCAACATGACTATTACATTGCGTCGGACTAGTCTTTATGGCCCGCAAATGTCAGGACAATTTGAAAATGATGGCAAAAGTAGATATCAAGAAGAAATAAATATACAACTTGAAGAACACATTTTAAATTATGAACAAGACGATCTGGCAATCAATCAACAGTAATACAATGACATCAATAACTTGAGAAACCAGCTCCTTGTCTTTGCATAAAATCGTTGGCAAGGACAACTTATCAGAGGAAAACTCACTGAGCATCAAACTGAAGGATACTATATTCTTTTTGTTGGCCAAATCACACGTCAGGCCTGCAGCCATAGTGCTACTCGACCCCATTATAGGCATGCAGCTATAGTGCTACTCGACCCCATTATAGGCGTGCAGCTGTAGTGCTAGTCGACCCCATTATACATTCTTCCATGGATCCCAATATCTCCACCATGTCAGACGGGAATCTTAAAACAGCCTATGATTTCTTCAAAGGCTTGTTCACCACGGGGAATAATTTTCGTAATCAGGATGAAGATATATTTGTGGTCGTGAATTTACTGGTCCCACTAACTCAAACTCTTTCACAGGAACATAAGGACTTTCTAGAGCAGCTTATAACAAAAGATGAAATCTGGATAACTCCTTTAGAAATGGAGAAAGATCAAACCCCTGGAATAGATGGGTTCCCCAAAGAATTTTGGGAAACGATGTGGCCCGTACTTTCAGATGACCTAATGGACTTCTACAAGGCTTCCCAAGCCACAGGTCATACAGGGGAACTCGTCGGGCAAAGGGTTTTCACCCTTCTTTATAGAAAGGGGGATAAAACAAATATTTTGGACTACCGGCCGATCGCACTTTCGACGGTAGTATAAAAATGCTCACAAAAGTCATCGCCAATAGGATGACTCCAGTAATGCCCGATATCAATCATCCTTCTCAAACTGGGTTCATTGTCGGTCGTCATATTCAGGATAACATATTATTGATAACTGAAATGGTTAAAATTTCCTGTCAGTCCAATCAAAATGCAGTCGTCGTATTTATCGATTTTGATTAGTGTATGATCATGTGTAGTGACCCTTGTGATGCGCAACCTCACACCCCGTGCGCCGTCCCGTACCCGCGAACGCCGATCAGAGTAGCTGGTGGTGTGGCCGAGGATTTTTGGCCGGTGGGGTTGAATCGCCCGGGCGGAACGGGAGATTCCTGTTTCGGGTCGAGGTGTTGTCCTCTTGGGTTCGAACCATCGTAGAGGGCAAGGGACAGAGAGAAAGATTAGTCCGGAGTGACCATCAACACAACCTGAAAGAGAAACGAAAAAAAAATATTACGGAGCGACCATCAACAAAACCCGAAAGAGAAACGAAAAGGAAAAGAAAAGGTCAAGGAACCAGAGTTTGACTGCTCCCTGGTTCGTGCGAACTTTGCGGCGGTCACTCCCAAATAGGGAATTTTCAGGCCTTGGTGTCGTCGAGCCTGTGTGGGCGTTCTAGCGCGGTGCCACCGAGTGTCGGGTGGGCCGAGGGAGCCCAGGCATGAAAGCTAGCCGGGAGCGCGCCGGCGTTGCGGGAGAGTTCTGGGGATCAAGTCGCGCCTTCATATCCCAAGACTAGTCTTCGCTAGGAACATGAATCTCCCTGCCGACACGAGCGGCAGTTAAACCGAGGCCGCCACGTGGCGTGGGCCGCGGACCAGGGCAACACAGTCAGATCCTGTACGGCAATATCAGGGGAGGGGAAGAGAACCGATCCATCAACACAAACCCACTCGGGCCACTCCCTCTGATGTGGCAGGCCCTGGCGGGGTTATGTAGATGAATCTACTCGGTTCGTCCCAGAGCGCTCCACATGTCCGCATCGCAGTACGCGCTATCATCGTCCGCGATCGGGAAGGACGGCAGCACGCTGCAATGGACCGATACAAAGGTTGAGCACGGGCAAAGGCCCGCGGCCCCGCACTCATGTCCACCGAGACGAACGCTGGATCAATACAAAGAAAAACCCATCTTACTCTCTCTCTCTCTCTCTTTGCATTAACCTGAATGCTGGGTCAGGGATCCGGGGTTCGGTCGAGTCGCGGAGCATCCGATATCAGCTGCGTCATGGGGACGCAAGTGGCTGATATCCCCGGTTATCGAGTGTAAATCACGGGGCGATGCCAGCCCATTTGCCCCGGATCTCCTGCGCGCACGAAGGGGGAGAGGAAGGGAAGATGTTGGTGTCAATCCCACGCATACACGAGGCGTTAAGATTGGACGAGGGTCAGGGAAGGGAGGAAGATCCAACACTCTCATGCATCCATGCAGACGGTCGACACCCAGCATTCCCCAGAAACGCGCCCGTGGGCGGCGCTAGGCGCCCACACATCTACTCATTCAGGTATCTTGATCTGTGAGACATTCAACATCCGTAGACTCTCGTACCACAACATGCATACAATAGAATACCCATACGTCAGGACCTTGCACTGGTACACATCACACTTGGACAAAGCAACTATGGAGATGAAAGCGAGTTCCTCAGTATGCAAAATTTCTCACACGGCTGCCTGCCCTGGGTCTAGCCCCCAATACGTCAGAACCTCCGACAACCATAGCCCCAAGGCCCTGCTGCTGCCGGCGTCTGATCTCCACGACCGCTCGGCTATGTGTCCCCCACGGCCGTGGATCCCGCGACCGAGGAGGCCGGCTGCGACCCCAACGCCGAATTTTTTCATGGTCATGCCATGCGCAGGCGAAGCCGCACGCCCAAAATCGGGGCGGGCGCATCGCCTATGCATGGCGTCCCCTGCCACAATCAACTAAAAAAAAAAAAGGTGAAATTTTGGGGGGGTCATTTTCAGGTGGGAAAAAAAAAAAAACTATATATTTTTTTGCTTTTATGGTTGATTGATTGGTTGATTCAACTTGATTGATTGATTGATTGATTGATTGATTGATTGATTCATTGATTGATTGATTGATTGATTGGTTGGTGGGGGGAGGGATCCTCCCTCCCCTCCCCCCGGCACACGCACACGCATACGCACACACACACACACACACACACACACACACACACACACACACACACACACACACACACACACACACACACACTGTATCACTCGCGGTCATGACTGCGGTTTTTTTTGCCACATGCGGTCGGGACCCCGCCCGCGGCGGTCGACCCCCGCGGCCGACTGCGGGCATGAAACCTGGGGATTTAAAAAAAAAAAAATAATAGGCCAAAAAACAATATATATGTATATATATGGGGTTGTAGGGTTTGAAATTCCCTACAACCGTATATTTTTAGTTCTATTTTTTGACTTCCTTTTTTATTTCTAAGAAATGAAAAACAGAAATCCCTCAGGCAAAAGTTCTTCACTTTATTCTTTTAGTAAGAAAAATAAAGGATTTTGTTTGATTTTTATCTCAAATGTGGTAACGAATTTTGATATGACCCCAAGGCAAAAGTTGTTCAGTTTATTTTTTGGCATAACATATATTTCAATCATATTTGTTTCAGATTTTTCTGTTTTTTTGTTTGATCTTTTTTTCTCATGACCGCGGCCTTGCGGCCGAGACCGCAGTCCGCGGTCGTGCCCGCGGCGACCACGACCGCGGGGGATTCATAGCACACACATACACACACAAAAAAAAAAAAAAAACAAGAACACACACACACACAC
>BFEA01000105.1:2634407-2660869 GCA_003427395.1 Chara braunii | reverse complement strand
CTAACACTGACCCGGTTTAAAGCGCAGTCGTAGCTCCGACGATGTTCTTCGACGGGTCGGGAAAGGTTTTTATCAAATTCGGTTGCCTTGTTGTTGGTGCCTTGTGCTCCCGGTTGTCCAGTTGTTGGTTCACTCACGCTGTCATCCCCTGCAGTGTTTTTGCCTTGCTTGTGTTGCCTTGTGCTTCACTACACGGCTGGCGTGCTGCATGCCGTGTCGTTCCTTGCAGTCGTTGTTGGCGTTGTGCAGCCGTGTTGCCTCTAGTGTGTTGCCTGCTGCTCCCCCGTTCCGTCTGGATGACTTAACCCCCACAACCAAAAATCCTCAACCACACCCTTAATAACTCTGATAAGCGTCTGAAGCACGGAACATCGCGCGGGGCGTGAGGTTGCTATCAAAGCTCATTTGTTTCGGCTCTGAGGTCCCCTTTGGGCCGGCTGTCCATTTTTGTTAGGATCTATTATTTATTTCGTAGATTTATTTTTCTTTTTCCCTCTTTCTTCTTCTTTGCCTTGTTTTAATTATGGATAGGCTGGCGCCCCGACGCCGCCGAACCACGAATGCCAATCATAACCAGCCAAAGGGGCGGGCGTGAAACCAACCCCGTGTCATGGTGGAATAGGGACACGGAGTTGATAATCATGCGAGGATGGCTGACCATCCCCTGTACTTTGTCCCTCCGCCTTCGGAAGCTCGCATCTTCTCCGAAGACGAAACGGACCCACGTACTTGGCTGGCGGCCCTGAAGGCCCAGGGCTGGACGGACCAGTTGCTTCGAGAATGGATTCTGGGAAGGTTATCAGGGGCCGCGTTCGAATGGTATAGACAAAACGTCCATACCATCTGGCCCACTTTCCAGAAAAAATTGTTTACACGCTTTGATCATATCACCCCGGGCAATGTTTACGCCTAATCAAGGAATACACTCAACAACCCCAGGAAACTCTGGCGAGGTACTCGGAGCGCTTCAACTGCTAAAAACGATCCGTAAGAATGCAACCCAATTGACCATACTTTGACTGAGCTAATCTTGTATGCTATCAAGTATGGGAAGGAAAATTACGATGTCACCGTGGGGTTGTACTAAGAATCTGAAGAAGACGACCCATCGGGTGTCCAACTCTATAGCTATTCCGCTTCGGCTCGGATGTTCGGTCGAAGGGCCCATCTTCTAACTCGGCCTCCCGGCGCCCTATACAGACGCAAGGAGGACAGGAAGTAGATGAACCCTCGATGAAAGAGATAGCCGCACAACTTGTGACGGTTGTGGCACATTTAACCGAGCTCATTCAGAGCTGGCAGAGGCATGGGGCGGCCCCTGGAGCGGCGTTACCTCGGCCTGTTGCGGCCAGGACCACACGACCTATGAGATGGTATAATTGTAATCAACCCGGCCACTTGGCCAAAGACTATCCGCGACCTTGAACTCAAGTTACTGTAGGTATTGCTGGCCCATCCCAGATCCCGCTGGCAGCTCCAACCAATGCAGGTCAAGGGCGGGTGGCGGCGGTCATGGATGCGGGGACCCCTGATATGGTGGCCCCGGCAGCCGCCAAAATTGGGATCGACGAATACAGGCCGGCCGCGATGCTTGAACGTGGGACCATCGGCGTAATCCGCCATACCCCGCGAGTTGTCGGGGAAAGTGACTTAGGACCATGGAGACCCGAGTTCGAAGATCCCACGATAGCGGGTCCTTAGTACAAGGATGGCCAAATCAACGTACTAGATGCCTTGAAAGCTTTGGATCTGCTGATACCAGTACCTATTCCCTACCTGCTGACCATTTCGAAAGCCGCCAATGAGAAACTAATTAAAATATGTCTGAAGAACTGTCGCCGGTTCGAAGAAGGCCGAAGGGGTAAAAAGTTGGCATTCCATGACCCGTCGGTGGATATCGAAGCTCAACCGTTCACCTCAAAAAGTCACGAGGCCAACCAAGTCGTGATGATCCACACTGTGGATCCACCACTGGAGAAACCTGAGGTATTTCTTCGGGCGTACCCGATTACCTGGAAAAGTGTCGAGTGTGATTGTGAGGTATGGGGAAGTCTTTCGGCCTCCATCCTGGATCCGGGATCGTCGGCCGTAGCTATCTCTTGGAGCTTGACGAAACGTTTAGGTCAGAAAAAACAGGTTCATCCCCCCTGACCTAACGAGTTGTATGTATCCACCGCAGAAAATAATATTCACTATAAGGGACGGATTACGGATGTTCCTATAAGAGTCGGGTGGGTGCATTGTTTGTGTGACGCGATTGTGTTAGATGTGCAGGCGTACGATGTGCTCCTAGGAATCCCGTGGCAGGCGGCGGTAGGCGTGCGGATGCATTTTGACAGTTCTAAGATAGTGCTCACCCCGGCACACTCTAAGACCCAAACGATAACCATGGGAATGGTCGTACGTGTACGTGCACAGCCCGCCCCTCACATTTCCATCGAGGTTCGCAGAGTCAACATGGTTCGATGGGTGTCATTGTGTCAATGGGCGAAGAAAGACCCGCGACAGAAACCGAGGATGCGGACGAACCGGACCGGTATCCGATATGAATTCAAGACTGGTTCCACCAACTGTGGTGACACGTGTCGACAAATGTTAGCCACAGTGAGTTTAGCTATGGTCAATTGTTCTCCTCTGTCACAAATACTTGACCTCTCGGAACCCGCTGCGTCCCTGTATCTCAGAAAGGACCCCCTCACGGAAAGGTTTGCCGAGCTTAGGGGGCTATGCGACCTATCTTTTAGGCCCCCCCGACCCCGGGCCCTACTCACAAACGCCAAGGCCGCCGTGCTTCTGGACGAAGGGGTAGCGTTTCAGTCTGCAACCCCTGAAAACGCATGGGGCCCAAGGGAACTCATGAAATCCTTTGCAGTGGAACCCTCGGTCGAAGCTGGAATTGATGGAGGAACCGAAACGGAAAATAAATCGGTCACTTCGGCAGATGGTCAACTCATAGCCACCGTCCACTCAGTAAAAACCGACAACTCCCTATTCGAAGCTTCTCTAGAGGAAACCGCTCAGGTCCCAACCATCACATCAAGGGTCTCCCTTCCTAGCGGGAGCATCGATATTCAGATTCCTGTTCTACCCAATGAATATCGACGCCTCCTTCTTGAGGTGATACAGGCTTACCTCGAGGCGGTCAGTATTCAAGACCATGATATAGGACTGACGCACCTGATAAGGCACGTGATTGATACTGGGGACCACGCCCCAATACATTGTCGAATGTACCGATACTCATTAAAAGAACGACAGCTCGCCATGGAAAGGGTATAGGAGTTCGAGCGTCTAGGGTGGTTGGAACCCTCCTTGAGTCCCAGGTCGTTCCCGGTGGTCCTCGTGCCGAAACGAAACAGGACGGTCCGCATTTGCATTGACTACCGAAAATTAAACGCAATAACCACCAAGGACATTTATCCATTACCCTGTATCGATGACCTTCTGGATGCCATCGGCTCTGCACGAGTTTTCTCGAAATTCGATATCCGACACAGTTTTCACCATGTCGCAGTACGCCCGGAAGACAGGCCGAAAACGACGTTTGTCTTGTTCAAGGGCACGTGGCAGTGAGTCAGATGTCCTATGGGAATATGCAACGCACCCGCGACGTTCCAACGAGCCATGAATATGGCTTTCACAAAATTCGTTAACGAAACCCACCTGACCTAACCACTGGTAATTTTTTTTGTGATTGTGTATATGGATGATATCTTGGTTTTTTCCAAAACATACGAGTACCATGTGGAACATGTCGAGTGGATTTTGCATGCATGGAAAAACGCAGTGTCGAGCTCATCGGTCCCGCAGGGTCCTGGCCACGTCACGCAGGATTTTGCAAATTTGCAGGACTTCATTGTAGAGTGTGGTTTGCCGCTCCGACCGACTGCACCAGCCATACTTCTCGCGAGCCCCTATGACAGGATAGGGGCATGCGAGGCACAACTTACCTCCACCCGCGGAAGTTGTCAGCGACTCGGCATCCCTTGAGTGAGAAGAGGTTAACAGAGTCCTAAATTTTCAGGATTTTTTCAGGGTCATTATAAGAAATGTCCCATACCCTTTACGCCAGACTTGTCACCAGTCCATAGAGTGGACACCAAATATACCAGCAGAAAAAAAAAAGTTAAAAAAAAAAATCAACGGGACCTTAAACCCCAAGGCAAAAGTGTATTTTCATGCAAAAATCACTCTTTTCAGTTTTCAGGATTTTGAGGAATTTTAAGGGCTAGTCAAAACAATGAATTCCAAGACCTCAACAAACACCAAACTTGGCACACACAGACCTTGAGCAAAAATAAAACAGGGCAAAAAAAAAACAAAAAAAAACTAGAAAAAATGATCTCCAATGCACTTTTCAACGTTGGGGTTGTTACCTTGGGGATGAATAGTGGGGGTCCCTGTTAACCTTTGATGCCTTGACTGGGGGTATCTCTGTCGAGCTATCGAACCACCTGAAAAAAATTTTCGTATGCAATTGCAGAGGTGGCCCACCCGAGGGCGTTTCTCGTTCGTTGTAACATAGGGGGTACGCGCGGTTAACGCCTCTCAATCGGACCCCCACGTGAATCGACGCATTGGAAGGCTGAGGTCCTAAGCATGACTCGTCGTCGGTCGACTAGGATGCATTTCACTCACCACGCATTACACCACACAAAAATTAAAATACACACACAAGAACAAAACTCTCCTAGTCCCTTCAGTATCCAACGAATAACCTTGTAATATGAAGATCACTTAGGCGTCACGTGCGAGCGAGACTCAAGATAAAAATGCGCGGACGTTAGGTCTTTCTCATATTGCCTAGCAATGCAAGCATAAGCACGCAGTCGCAACGATGAAGTACTATGTAGTACCCGTAATCACGCGACCCTCAATAGTCTCGAGGGTCATTTTTCGACACTGAAGTGTCGGTTGACACACGCCTTGAGGGGTTAATCTCTCGACGCTAGACAACCGCCAAGACGGTTGACCATCACTCCCTCTTCTGCACCCTGCGGACAGTGTGGAGAGTGGGTGGTACACAGGTTCCAACCTGTGGTGGCAGTCACCTTTCGTAGCCTAGGAGGTAAGCTCCATCATCCAGGGCCTGGAGAAAAATCAAGGGGTTTGACTTTGACAGCTGCCACGGACTACAACGTTCATCCATAGTAATTCTACAACGTAAAAAGCAAAAGGGGTTTTTCCTTCTCTCTCAGTGCAGAACTTATTTAATCACTACGCGCGACCTCAATGGGTCGTGCAGACACAAAAAAACATGATATAAAAGCTATGAGATAGGAGACGATCACTCTCACAATCACGATGTGACTTCCTTCAAAAATATATACATATGATCATAAGAAAAACCAAATCTAGATTTCAATTCATAGAACACGCATGCAATCACATCAAAGATCCACATCGACAAAGCACACACTACATGGGGTCAACTTCAACCACTCTCTGCACCCACACCGCTTTCCCTTATCCACATAAACCCCAACCTTTGTCCAACCTTCCAAAATAAAACACTCAGTCCTTTTTAAATGACCATTCAATAAATTTCGGGTAAAAAAACAAAAGAAACATTTCAATCCACAGGGGCTAAGACCTTTAGGTTGAATAGCGATAATAAGTTAAAGTTGAGTCGGGAACCGACCTGTTATCAAAAGATAATAGAAGAGTGACCCTTTATAGGAACATGCTGAACAATTCGAGCCTTCAATCGAAAGTGTGAACCTGCATCATAGTATAGGTCAAAAAGATCAATACTACTTAATCCAAACGGAGGACACGCTCCACTTCGTGGCCTAACTAACTTCTCTCTCACTTCCTTCAACTGATCCTAAAAGCTATTGAGAATTTTGGCAGCATCTCCCCTAAACAGGGTGGACTGTCAAATTTCTCACAGCAGAAAATAATCGAACTGAATCTTCCCAAATTCAAAAAAAAATCAGCGGCGCTTCCCATAGGAAAAGGAGGCTGTCAAAATTTATACAAAACTGAAAATGCAAAGACAAAGTACAACTATACTTGGGAATCATTTTTGTCACTTACTTGATAGTTAGAATTGAAGATAGTCAGAGTGATCCTTCTTTGAAGATGATATCGTGAGTTAGCATCAGTCCTAACTTCTAGTAAGGTCATTCCTATCTTGTCCCAAGCTTCTATCCCATCATCCATCTCACCTACCTACGGTCCCAACACTCAACGAGCATGTAAAGCGACTAAGCTATTAAAAAGAATACCCTAGAGATAAACCTAAAAAACATACATAGGTGAGTGCAACAACATCTCTCGCCAACCCTCAGGTTCCTTTCCAGGTCACATAGTTCGTTCAAAAACCCTCGTTATTCCCTTTTTACCCTTCCTTACATAAGACATAAGATCATCCAACCCAACTTATGGATGTGACTGACCTGCGAGTTTATATGACTAGGTCACACCAATGTATGGTGACCCTACCTGGTAAAACAAGTATATGTAAGGCATAAGACCAAACCGCCCCAACTTATGGTGTGACCAGTTTCCGCCTAAACGATCGACATAAGGGGTATGACTGGGTCGCACCAACTTATAGTGAGGCTGGTTAGCCTCAACGTTCGATATACATGAACCTCCTCAACTTATCAGGGGTTAACCTTTATCTGAACAACGACAAAAGGCATATGACCAGAACACACCAACTTATGATGTGCCTAGCCAGCCCAAACAACGACATATGGCGTAGAACCAAGTTACCCAACTTATGAGTAGCCCAACCCAGCCTAGACAAAACCACATGCGTGAATGACCGAACAACCCTCAACTTATGCGTTCACCAGTCTTTGCAATACAACCATGTTCAACGAATAAACATAAGGCATAGGACTCACCACACCAACTTATGGTGTGATTAGCCTCTACCTAAACAATTGACTTAAGGCATATGACCGGGCCGCACCAACTTATGGTGAGGCTGGTCGGCCTAAACTTTTGGCACACACAAACAACTGAGTCACCTCAACTTATGAGGGGTCTAGCCTCTGCCTAAACAAACGACGAAAGGCATATGACCAGGACACACCAACTCATGATGTGTCTAGCGAGCCCATACGATGACATATAGCGTAGAACTAGGCTGCTCATTGTACTCAACTTATGAGTAGTCTAGCCCGCCTAACAAGCAATAAGCGCGTGTGATCGAACAACCCACAACTTATGCGTTCGCTCAACCTCCGCAACACAACTACATTCAATAACTAGAGTCACAATCCTTTTTTGTCTTCACACAAGTGGTCAGGTCACCTCAACTCATGAGGATCCCCACCCAAACATCGGTTATGTTTAGAAAATAAAAAATAACCAAACTTTATATTATCTCTCTGCCCTTGGTATTATCCAGGGCATATGACTAACTACCCAACTTATGGATGAGTTAGCCTGCCCAAAGTTACCACTCAATTTTATACTCTGAATCTTATTTCTCCTCTGCTTTATCTGCTACCAGCTTATATAGCTAGATCTCCCAACTTATGACGTCCAGCCTGCCAATGATATACATAATATATACTAGTTATATCAGGTTGTATGCTCAGGTTCCACTTATGTTCGCAGCTCATGACTTGGTCATACCAACTTATGGTGTGACTAGCCTGCCAAAACAAGTAAACATAAGGCATAAGACTGATCCACACCAACTTACGGTGTGGTCAGTTTCTGCCTAGACAATCGACATAATCCGTATGAACGGGCCACACCAACTTATGATGAGGCTGGCCAGGCTGAACATTTGACATACACAAAGAACTGAACCACCTCAACTTACAAAAGGTCCAACGTTTGTCTGGACAAACGACGAGAGACATATAACTAGACCACATCAACTTATGGTGTGACCAGTCAGCCTAAACAATGTTATAAAGCGTAGAACTAGGCTACTCAACTTATGAGTAGCCTAACTCCGCCTATAACAAGCAACATGTGCGTGTGCTTGAGCATCCCGCAACTTATGCGTTCGCCCAGCTTCCGCAACACAACAACAAATAGGGTCACATTTTCATTCTATCTGAATTTACACAAGTAATCTGAATTCTTATACACACTTGTTAATTCGACCCTTTTTCAGATCATGCCCTGAAATGAAAACAATCAAAAGTAATAGCTTTCTCAATCGTACTTGAAGGCACACAATAGCAAAAGGATAATATAGTTTAGGGGATGGGATCACACACGTAAATCGATCGTTATACCTGAGTGTTCCCTGCCTCCAGAACCCCAGCTCGGCTCCGGCAGAGATCATCCCACAAGGTCTTGCTGTGGTCCTACGGGTTGCAATCCCACCTGCCGCCTTCCTCTCGTAACCTTAGACTAGACTTCGAGTAAGAAAGACGGAAGATAGAGGTCATTGAGTCTCTCAGATACAAGAGGGGTGCTCTTAGGCTCGTGTGAGAGGGCCTTGAAATCTGAATGCACCTGAGGGCCCCGGAATGGCAACCAAAAGTCGTAGTAGGATGGTCAAACCGCGGCCAAGTGCAGAGTTACAACCCTCTAGCAACCCTCCAATTCGCATCAGTAACCCCCTTTTGCAGCTACACCATTCCGCCCTTCCTTCGCCAACTCTCCTCGTCACCACCTTCGCTATGCCATTTCTCTATCTGCGACTTCCGGATTATACCTCTGACCTCAATCCTTTGCGCACGGCTACGTCCCTATATGCCCGGAGTACACTCGGCCTTCTAATCTGCGCTCTCCTCTCTCTTCCTCAAACAGAAATCTAGGCTGCAAATTCACACTGAAGAACAGAAAACCCAACGTTGTTCAGGAGCAGAAATGCATTGATATTCCCCCAAGCGAAGAACCAAAGTGTCAAATCCGAATAATGGGAGCATATTTCTCACCACCGCCAACATGTGTATTCAGTGGCTCCCAACCTCCCACCCTCCAACATGTGAGTGCACTTTGTTGTAGACACGGTCAGGTTCGATTTAAAAAGGTACGTCATCTTGCGAGGACGGAGACCATGCACAACGTAAACTCAGCTACGCCCCCAACAAGCAACATATACGAGTACAACAGCTAACAGCAACGCACAACAGCTAACGGTCAATCAAACACAGTAGTGTAGGACGCAGCAACAGTTCCAATGCAGCTTACTGAGCTTAGTACTTTGCTCACAGCAAAGGCAATCCCAAGTCACCAAACCGCAGATGAAGCCTCGTAACAACACCCGATCAAAAGGGGGTAGCAACGTCTCAACCACTAAGGGACAACCACTTATGCTGAGAACCGCCCCGCAAACCTTTGTATCAGCAACACTGAGCAGTTAAACAAGGCAAACTTCGTTGATGCAACAACGTTTTCGCGGAAGTGCAGTATTAGTACTCATATGTATAGCTGCTGCTGCACTTCAAGTCTTCAACCCTTCACTTGCAGTAATAGGCTTTTAGGGGAAAAAAAACAGTAGTCCTCCTTTCCAATGGCAGCTGCGACCGGTTTCCAAACCCAAGCACTGCTCTGGATCCTCGCTATGGTAGCAGTCTGCTGTCACGGCAACAAGCAACATTGATGTTTGAGTACAAGTACACCACGGTAATACAGCAAGGTAAGACAGGCAGCAGTTCCATCATGAGCCACGAGATGATCACCTAACTCAAGAAAACCACTGGGTTGACCAGGTACGTGCTCTCCCATCTTTCCCTTCACACTTCCTATTCCTCCTCCTTTCCTCGTTTTTCCCACGCATGCCTAGATTTCCTGTACTTCCACATGCACCTATTGTGCCTGGCATCTAACTGTACCTGGCCGCTAACCGTGCCAGGTTCAATCATTTGGGGAAAAAGCCCCTTAGCGTGCCAGGTTCAATCATTCGGGGAAAAAGCCCCTCAGCGCATCAACCGTTTGCAGCCCGTTACATCGAGTTGCTGTGACGAGCATGACGAGCACTGCCGCTAAGGGTTGCCTCAGCGATCCTGACGACGAACTGAAGCGTGTGGCTATGGGCCATGCTCCACTGTGTCCATAGTGTGCAAAAATGAGAATGAAACTCGTGCTAGCTCACAGGCAGGTACACTGCAAAAAAAAAAACTCCCTGTGTAACTACCTTGCATTTTGAAGCTGCAGCCTAACCTTCTCTCCATTCCGCATCGCCATCTTAACGAGGCAAGTACGCACCCCCTCTTCTACTCCCAATCTCTCTCTCTCTCTCTCTCTCTCTCTCTCTCTCTCTCTCTCTCTCTCTCTCTCTCTCTCTCTCTCTCTCTCTCTCTCTCTCTNTCTCTCTCTCTCTCTCTCTCTCTCTCTCTCTCTCTCTCTCTCTCTCTCTCTCTCTCTCTCTCTCTGTGGTGTGTGTGTGTGTGTGTGTGTGTGTGGCAAGCGAGTGACCGTGCGCACGGCTTCAACGAGCGAACCCGGGCGACTTCGACGATGAGTGCCCCAGCAAGAACACATTATCGTGCACCGTCATAATGGTCGTAATGGCAGGGGGCAACGATGATTCAGCGCGGCGATCAGATTAGCGCAATCATGATCGGAAGCACCAACGCCAGCCCGATCTTGATGAAGGAAGATGATGGCCGCTACTATGAAGATCCGGACTACTACGGTCACAAAGAAGAAGACCCTGCTACTGAGTTGGCGGGCAACTTTCTCCGATCGGACGTGCTAAGTTGGAGTGAATCTTCCACCAAATCATGGGCGGAAACATTACCTTCCAGCCATGCACACAGAGACAAAGAAAGAGGTTACTTCCTCTGTCAGGATAAGTGTCGCACCGTTGAACAGGTAAGTGTCCAACCACACGGCTGGACTCATGTTACCTCCATCGATAGATGAGCAAAATCGGAATAAATCTTCCGCTAGACGTTGGCCAGTTGCATCGACACTTACCACACTCTTCTCGTGTGTTGCCAACATGGTGAGTCTCCAACCTATGGCTCGCCTCACACTACTGCCATCGGTCGTATGAGCAAGGCACCACCCAACAGGCAAGTCTCCAACCTCTCGGCACGTCCCACGCTACTTCCATCGATGGGATGAGCAGTGCCCCAATCGACAGGTAAGCCTCCGACCTCGTGGCAGTCTTCACGCTATTTCCACAGTTATGATGTGCAACACACCGCCTTCAGGTAAGTATTCAACTTCGCAGCAGCTCTCACCCTACCTCCATTGATAGACCGCACACGGGCGAAATATGAGTCATTCCCCCACCATATCCCAGTTTTCCAATACCTCTATGCACCTATTTTCACCTCTATCTCCTATCCTGCTAATCTAGCATCCAAACTAACCCGGCCATTCAACTCGCCTTACTTCAAACCCGCAATTTCAAGTCTTACTTTGCCCGATTCTGTCAAGGAACGGGTGAGCTATGACTTCTTCGTTCCCACCACTTTACTTTCATCATCTTCGTCGTCCACGTCGTCTTCTTCCTCCCGAATATAGCACACCCTTACCACTCACGGTCTGATGGCAGTTCGAGCTACCAAAAAAAAACTGCTAACCAAGGCCTGCCCTTTGTTTACACTTGTCATGTTTGCGCCGGGGCCATGATAATCTTCCCTGTATCGTTCCAATTTTCACAGATGTCCCAAAGGACTGTGCCATGGGAATAGCCCAAAAAAAAAGAATCATCATGGGCAAGTCTGGTCCCAGGCAATTCAGAGTGATTTTATCTCGGTATCTGGAGTCTGGACTTCAAACTTCAGCCTGTGTTTCAGCAATCTGTGGGTGTACCAACTGAGCTAGGCCCCATTATTTGATTGGCCAGCCCCGGTACCAGACGCAGGGGTAACGACAGTCCGCTGCAGCCTCTGCTGGGACTCCCTCTGGCCACGCCTTGCTCTACCATAGTTCACCATCTTTCCGGTCCCAGTGGGAATGCTCACACTGCAATCCCAAATCTGCAAAATATGCAGATTTGGGATAGGCCAATTCGAGGTTTTGGGCATGGGTCATGTCACACTGCTGTACCTTTTCTGATGGTACAAAGCCTTGGCTGTTTGCAACAACGACAATTCGGTATTTTGTTGGTCACACGGCGCTATCCACAAATTGTGCAAGACCAATTCTAAAAAATAATGCAAAAATAAATAAATAAAATAGGGAATATGGGGTCATCCCCAGATGTGACCGCAAATTCCCTTGCCCCGGGGCTATGCAGACCGTTGACAAATAGGCACACGTAATTGTAGCCTTAGGACCTCGGCAAATCTATGCGACCGCTCCTGCACCTCGTCGACCCCAACGAGCGTGCTCACACTCGAACCTGTCACAACAGATCTTGGGTGGCTGGTGGTGCTCCCATAGTGGGCCCTCGCCACTGAGGTTTCACCCGCCTTGTGGGCCAACACCCCCACCAGGCCCACAAAAAGAGGCGCGTGCTCAAGGTCCTCAGAAATCCTTGCCGCAATACCAACCACAGCAGCCCATGCCGGTTGACATCCCATGGGCCACGTCCAAGCGAGAAAGGGCCGTGATCTTGAAGTACCAACGTTGAGTTGCCCTGCCGTAAGCAACTCAAAATTATTTTATATGTTTGATTCCAGTGGCGTTCGAACGCAGGTCTGTATTTCAACAGTTTCAGGGTGCACCAACTGTGCTACGCCCGCTGGTCCCCGCATTCAACCCTGGTACCAATACTGGTGCCACATCCCAGAAACGGGACCTGCAACTAAAAATAATTAAAGAAGAATAAAACTAAAACTAAAACTAAAAGTACGAACATGGGGGACCGGTGCTTTGGGGAGGGAGACCGTCGGTGCCCCCTCTCAGTTCCGTCAACCGGGCCCATGGATGGGCCGGCAACAAAACCAAGGGGGATAGCCCCGTCGGGCCCTCAACCCCCTGGCATCTTCAACCGCTCCAATGCTTTTTTCTGTTTTTATAAATGAAGTCTCAGACTGGCCCGCTACCAGTAGCCGTAGCCTCGGCAAGGTTCGGCATACCAGTAGCAGGAGGCTCGCACTTGATAACTGGGCGAGGTACTGGTGGTTTAACCGGCGGGTGCGAGGAGTCTAGATGCCACCCTTTAGCTTGCAACCCCTCTTTCTTGTCTCGAGCAGTTTTCAATCCTGGCATTGCCACATGGCAGTGCTACACCGTGTGATCCGTGTCTGCCAAGGAGCAATCGGACCAGTTTCCACTTGGACCCTCACGTTCTCTCCTCGAATTCGTTAGTAATGGATAGCAATCAAGAGAAAGAAATGGTTGGAATTCGACGTGCCGGTGACGGGCCAGGATGGTTGATCGTGTCACAGTTGTCTAATCACTGAAGTGTTTGAAAAGGGTCACCGTAGAGGTTAATCCTCCCAAAAGTCAAGGAAGTAATCAATGCCTCTATACCGAAGGTTGTTCATTCATCTCTATAATTCAATATTCAGTTTTGGGATGCTGGGCCCTGTTCCCAGGACATGGTGTTCCCTACAAATAGAATGGAGCCATCCTACCGGTCAAACCTAGATCAGGGCCTCTTTCCACACCACCAAAATTAGTAAAGAGTCCTTACATTGTAAGAAAGCCCTTACCTGGGGATCGTGATTAATTTACCCTAAGTTGAATTTTCATTCCACAACCCCTACACGACACGCTAGAGACCGCTGAACTCGAGGGCTAACGTGTTGATGTCAGAACCACTCGTCTTTTGGGGACAAAAGAAAATAAAAAATAAATGTGTTACGCGTTTTGTAGGGTTGCGCCCTTGAGTTTCAAGCGACCTCCAGGGACAAAAAAAAATAAAAAATCAAGTTTGAAAGGTGTGGCGTTCTTTTCTCATTTAAAATAGCATAAACAATGCTAGTTTTCATTAAGGCAGTAGCAAAGAAAAGGACCAAAAAAACAAAAAATCACGGGAGCTGGCACCGACATCATGACAGTACACCCTATGTGTCTACACTTCCACCAACCCAGTACATCTGCATTCGGCCTTCCCGCCGGCCTGTTCGCACTCTTCCACGGAAATCTCAATATTCTCAATTTCTGCAAATAAAAATAGCAAGGCGCAAAGCTTCAAAAACACCCCCCCCCTAAAAAAACCATAGTATTGAAGCTTCGCGCTTACGCAAAGTGGCCAACTAAATGGCCAACAAATGATTAAAAAAAAAATCTCTTGGCCCATGGGCAGCGGCCTCCACGAAAACAAAGACAATCTACACTAGCAGTCGATATGCTACTGGATCAATGCTTGCCGGATGTCACGGACAGCCGCACGTTATCGAAAACGGAGGAGCACAAGTGTAAATGGGACGTAGTGGGACGAGGCCCCAGAGGCACCCTTCAGATGTTGGAAGAAATGGCTGTTCCCAAAAAAAAAAAAAAAAAAAAAAAAAAAAAAAACAGTTGGGCGGCACTGAACTTCTAAGGAGGGACCCTACACAACAGAAAATAATGTGGAAACGCCAGGGACTTCCATTTCTTCGTTATTAGGGCGCGGTGGAAAGATGCTTCCCCTTAAATCCTTACGCTTCAAGTGGGTATGGAACGAGGCCCCCAGCCCCTATCTCTTAAACCACGTGTACTTCCTAAAGTCGTGCCCGTTAACAAGCCACAATTTTTGGAAATGTAAGGGTCATACAGGACTGCCCGAAGTTTTTTTTTTTTTTTTTTTTTTTTTTTTTTTTTTTAAGTAATAGAATGAGGTCAGGAATCCCTTAACATCTCAACCCGGGAGTGACGCTTGTGCTCGGAACCGGGTCCAGCGTCCCATGGTCTGCAACTCCAAAGAAAGTATGCAACCGGACTTAAAAAAAAAAAAAAAAAAAAAAAAAAAATTCGGAAACATAAAGGGAGGAAAATAACCAGGAAATACTGAAAAACCCCACTACCTGTCTGGGAGCCTTACCCAGCTTCGCTTCAAAATCTTACAGAAAAGAGAACAAGTACCTATCTGTAAACTCAAGGAAGCCCGAACCGCCTAGATGGGTTTCCCACCACACACCCTTGGATCTTCATTGGCATCAACATTCAACGGACCAAGATCACCATGGATACACTTCAAGTTTGCTTCCTCCAAACGAGTAGCGTTCCCACCACTGACGGGTGCTCTCCCACTGCCACCGTAGTGCCGCCGCTCGCAGATGCTATGTAGCCTCTCAGGCAGGAACTCAATCTTAGGGCGTCGTTAGACACTCCTCGGGGACGCGATTCCAAGGATTCCGTCGTCATTCCACCTGTCCTCTGGGATGAAATCGGAAATGAAAATGTGAAAACACTCCGAGGACAAATCCTCGGGCTCCGAGGATTTCCCAGCCAAATCGTCCTTGAACTCGAAGGACCTCGCGAGGTCCTTCGGAGCTGGAGGATCCGCGATTAACGGGGTGTCGGCGGCTACTCCAGAACGGAAATTGGAGGCCGAAGGTGGTCCAGTGGTGGTCCAGCGGCCAGAAGACGGACATCCCCGACCGTCGTCGTCGAAAACCTCCAGCAACGGCCTCCTCGTTTTACCGTTGGCGCTGAATCACGGGACGGCCCTGTAGGTCCTTCGGGCGGCCCCACGGAGGGGCCATGGCGATCATCGGATGTCTTCGGCCGGCGCCCGGAGGCTTCGTGGCGTTCCCGCGGGCTTCCCAACGGTCGGAATTACGGATTTTGTAAGCGTCCTCCCCCTGTCGCTGCTTGCATGA
This sequence comes from Chara braunii, assembly GCA_003427395.1. Taxonomy (NCBI): domain Eukaryota; kingdom Viridiplantae; phylum Streptophyta; class Charophyceae; order Charales; family Characeae; genus Chara; species Chara braunii. The sequence goes on along the minus strand of BFEA01000105.1, from coordinate 2,645,291 downwards.
ATTTGGTTCGTTGGCGTCTTCCCTCTCGCACAGTGTGTCTCTGCTCGCCGCGAATGCGACAACGCTTCTATGTCGGCATCGTTGATGGCAGACCTGTACCGCAGGCTGCCTTTGCTGCTGCTCGTCGCTCTGCTGCTGCTCATCGTTGTCGTCTTCCACATTTGTTTCCTCGGTCGCGTTCCTGGAAGGAAACAGATGCATCGAACGCCGAAGAAGTCGAGGAAGATGGATAAGCTTCAGACGAAGACGACGATGTCGGTGGAAGGTGGGGGGTCCTCGCGTCAGCGTTGCAACAGTGCGGAAGGCGGCAGGCGGCCGTACGACCCAACGCTGTACAGCCACCTGCCGTCCCACGAGATTCCATTGCCTCTGAGTGACGACGACGTCGACGACCCCAGATCCTCAACGGTTCCTCTGGGCAGCGGTTCGACGCAAGATTGGATGGGGAGCCAGCTGTACAGACAGTGTCAGACACGCATCGACGCCGACGTACACTGATTTGCTGGAGGGCAAGACTCCCGCTGGTTACGACGCTGGACTCGTCGATCTGAGCTTCGGTCTAAGGTCTGGGAGTGGCGAGGACCTGACGCACACCGTTGTCGTGAACCCGGCTTCTGCCACCAAACACACATCGCCTTCTGTGAGGGCGGTTGGCCTTGCGGATAGCCGTGGATTCGTTTCGCTGAGGCGGGTGGCTTTGAGTACAGCAAGTGTGGCCGGGTCGAGGACGAAGACAGCTGGATTGGCAGGCTGCCAAACGACGACGCCAGGCGGTACAATCGACGGAGAAGGGGACGACGACGAGCGTGCCGCTACAGAGGTCGTCGGTCGTCAGTTTTGGGATGATGAACGGCAACGATTGCGTTCCTCGAACACGTCCAGCATAACGAGAGGGGTGGCGAGAATCTGTGTGGGGGTCGAAGACAACTGTCTTCTCCACACTGGACAACACACGTGGTTCATCCGCAAGGCCGCAACGGGATGGGGGTGGGTGGGGGGTGATGGTGGGGCGGGGGGGAAGGTGAGGTGGCCGGTCGCCGTTCCTGTGCAGCAATCCATCATGACGGATGGGTACAACCCCTCCATCGCGCTACACGTGTTGTCGTCAATGGTCGTGGTTGGAGCGCGCGGTTCTGTGGTGTCACGATGTCGACAGTTGTCGTCTTCGTGCATGTGTTGTTTTACCGTACTGTGACAGTACAAGGCAGGTGGAGCTTTATTGTGTCAGCAATCCACCTGCTAGTTTTTTTTTTCCCATTGTGATTAGTTTTTCATTGGAGCAGAGTTTGTAGATCTGCTCCAAAGCCTTGTCTATTAGGTCAGTCCACGACACGTCAGCAATGAAATAGAAGGCGGTGGAGTCCGTCGTTGGTGTGGTGCGCTTCGAGGGTGGACAGTTGGACTCCCTTTTTCGAATTCCGCGTCAATATTGTACTTGGAAGGAATGTATGTCATTGAAGTCTTATTTTGTGTGTCAGAACTGTGTACTCGCATGTCCGTGATTCGTCGCTCAAAGTTGGTTTTGTTCTCTTCCGTGTGGATGTCTCATGTATGGAATGCGTTAATAGTGATCGTCGTGTCCTTCACATTTTTTGCTTTTGTAAGCGGCCCTTCGTTGGATGTATGAAATCTCTGCGTCGTTATCATCGCCAGCAAACGGGAACGACAAAAAAACAGGATGAGAGAAACGAACCAGCACGCACTGTCACCACGCATTTGCTAAAAGAACAAAATTGAAATGCTTCATTTCTCAATGTACATGAATCTTCACTGCCGCATTCATGCATCACCGATGACCCTGAGAAATTGCACAAAAGTGCAGATATTCTGTGGATGACAGACATTTTGAATGTAGTTGAGAAAGAAGTCGGTCGCCGAACGAAAGGAAGAAGCAGAATGCACGAAGACGTCATCACACAACAATCACAAAAAGTACAGGATTTGACGACATCGTTCAATTTCAAACAAAGCAGCGCTGTAAACCACATACTTATAAGCTCACCGAGGAGCTGATAACCACCCCCCCCCCACACCCCCCCCCGCCCCTCTCCCCCCCCTCCTCGTCCCGGGATTCACAGACAGCCATGGGAGCACACCGGCGCCACTCAAGTGCGCAACCGAACCACTGCCAACATTACGTCGAACGACCGCAGAGTCACGTCACTAGGAACCGTAGACGAATTGGACAAGCACACTACCGTCAACCATAACAACAAACTGAAAAAGATGCCATCCGCGACGGAAAACCATCCGCTTCGTCGCACGCATAAGCGAAAGACAACGAACCCTCCTAACTAATCGAAGACGGCAGAACACGACTCGAAGGAAGTATTCTGCGCGTGAAAGATGCAGGCGGTGCACAGGATCACATGTGTTTCATTCGCTCTGCCAGCACGTTGCGGAGCGCGAGGGCGGGACTGGTCGACCTCAACATCGACACTGGCTGCAGGGGACGATGAATCCCCAGGTCCACTCGGCGCCTCACCCCGTTCTCGTCGACCTCCCACAACAAATTCTCGTCGAACTCGACACCGACATCGAGGAGGATATTGTGGAGAATGCAGACTGCCGTGAACTGTTGTGGTAGTGTTTCCAGGTTTGTCTTGTGTGTCCGCAGGAAGAGCCTCCACATCTCCTTCAACCTCCCGAACGCCCTCTCCACAGCCGCTCTTGCGACCTTCTGCTTCGTGTCGAACCTTTCCTCGTCCGGGTGCTTATTGATTCCTTTGTACGGCACCACTACGCGCCTCGACAGACTCAACAGTTGGATCACCCTGATGTCGTGGCAGCTCCCCGGATATCCAACGAACACGTCTCGCACACGCAGATCCAGGTCCACCACCACCTGCGCAATGACAGAGAAACGGTGCTTGCGGTCGAAGTAGTTCTCGTCGGGCGCGTTCGTCGGTTTGTCCACATAGATGTGTGTGCAGTCAACTGCGCCATGGCAGTTTGGAAAGCCCTTGTCCAAAAACGCCCGCAGCACGATGTGTTTCCGCACCCCCGTCGGCCACGATATCCTGTCCCCATAGACCCTCAACAAAGCGTTTGTCACATCGCGCACGACCAGAATTTCGGAAGCCCTGCCTATGCCGAAAGATGAGGTGATGTTGTCGTATGACTCTCATGTAGCCCACCTGTACAGCGCATAGGCGACGATCTGCTCCGGCGGAAGTGGCTCTCTGTAGAACGTCACCTGTCGTTGCAAGAGAGGTGCACAGGCTTCGCTGATCTCCATGAAAACTCTCCTCGACACGCGGAGCTTTTCCCGGAAGTAGTCGTCCGTCGCGTCATCACAGAGCCGCAAATCCTCCCAAGTCCCACCGGTTCTCCGCCTCATCCACCAACGTGGCGTCGACCGAGGAAGCACACCGCACCCTATTGCAAAGCATAGTTGAAGCGCTGCCTCAGAACTGGTAACGCAGTCCGGGGCGTCCAACACCCTCTGCAGCAGAAGCCTCTGCCGTCGCCTGGAAAGCGTCACTTTCATGTGCCCGGCCGCCCTCTCTAGTTGGAATCGACGGACAACTGCGACAGCAGCCGCTGCGATAACTGTCTTCTCCGCACTGGACAGCACAGCACGACCATCGCGATCGCAACCCTCCATTCCGCTCTTCGGACAGGAAAAGCAACCTTCCTCGCCACCCACCTGCGCGCACCTCTCCCACCGCGATTGAAGGCGCGTGCAATCAGGTGAGCAATGCAGCCGTGCTTAACGATGTTCCACCCCGATTGGAGCGTCCGCCCATTGCCGCTGAAGTACGGAACCGCCGCGCCCCTCTGCGTCACGAGCGCAACTGCCGGCATCATACGAAGCGCGGCGCGGCCTCAAACACCCTGGAGACGGTGGCAGTGCGGTGCCACTCAAGTGCGCAATGCCATGGCAGCCGAAACCCTTCGCGACGTGCACTGCCCCCCCTCCTCGCCAACCCGCGTGTGCGCCGCCACACCGTCGCTCCGCAGGACGCAAATTCGAATTTCGAAATTCGAACGGGTCCGTTCCCGCGTTGGCGATTTTCTTCTTCACGCCCCGTGATGTAGTACCGTCGTCTGCCTGCTGGACCACCACTCCTCCAACACGGACATCCCGAATCGAAGGCCGGACAACACCCTCGCGGCCGTATATAATATCATGAAACTGGCCGCGGGAGGGCCCCAAGGATTCGTCCTCGGGGCGATTCTCCGAGGACAGGTGGAACGACACCTCAAAAAAACGTAAAAAATTCCGAGGATTCGTCCTCGAACTCCGAGGACGGCTCGAGGAGTGTCTAACGACGCCCTTAATCTAACCTATTTCTGAACTCAAGGAAGCCTGAACTGCCTAGACGGGTTTCCCACCACGCACCCGTCAATCTTCAATAATAACAGCTTTCAGTGTCCCAAGATCAGCATGGATACAGTTTAAGTTTGCTTCCCTCGCTACTTACGCTAACTACAGGCGACTAGCGTTCCCACCACTGACAGTAGCACTCCCACTGCCTCCGTAGTGCCGCTACCCATATTAGTGGTATAATGGTATTATTTTATTTATTTATTCATTTATTTATTATTTTTTTCCTGAAGGAGCTCAGTGTCCCATAGCAAACACCCACTTTAGCCAGCCTCAGGGAAGCCTGAACCGCCTAGACGGGTTCCCCACCATGCACCGTTCCATCCTAAATAAAGCAATAATTAACAAAAGGACCGCCATGGATACAGTCCAAGTTTGCTTCCTAGTTACTCTTACGCTGACGACAAGCTGATAGCGTTCCCACCACTAATGGTTGCACTCAAAAGGTGTTGCCTTACAAGACCATAGTCATCATAAGTGAAAGATGTGTTGCAATGACTTGCAGTTTTCTGGTCGCCTGTAGCCTCTCTCTGTCGAGGCTGTACTATAGGTAGGATAAATTCGTAATTTTGTTTGGCTGAGGGCTAACCAAGGGACCTACCTGTGAGGGAAATTTGTGACGGACATATTTGCAAACTCGGGAAAAATGTACTAACAAAATTCCCTACAGCTACCCTAACTGCAAATAGCAGGTCCGGGTGTGACGAACCAGCTTCCGGACCTGCGCCATCTTTCGGACCCCTTCCCCTCCCATGTTTTCTCTGCATCTAGATCGGCCCCCGAGAATCCCCCCTCTGTTTTTGTTCGATTAAAGGTACCTCGTTGAAATCTGTATGTTTGTCAGCACTATTAGTTCTTGAAATTCCATCATTTTTTTTTTCTAATTTGAAAATGCATAGGAATTACGCGTGCCTTAGTGAGCGCGCTCGGAATTTGGCTCGACAGTTAGGAATTCCGGAATTAACGGAACGCGGTGTGTCCTTTCACGCGCGAATGTTCTTGGCCTCGAGATGGAAAACTCTAGGAATTTTGTAGGAATAGGGATGGGCGTAGGACTTTCTTTCTTTTCGTCTACTTTTCGTGCGGATATGGTGATTTCAATTTTTGAATTAGCGTAGGACTGGGAAAAACTGCAATTGTTTCGGTGCCCATTCTTCTTTTGCTGTTCGGCAACATGCAAACGGACTCCCTCCTCCTTCCTCCTCACTCCTCTCAGCACCTTCCCTCGTGCGCACATGCTTTCTCGCTCGCTCCCCCTGTAACTGTTTTTCTCTCTCCTTCCTCGCGAGCGCCCTTTTTCTCTTTCCTGATCATCTGAATCTTTGACCCGTTTCGCGCTATCCTTCACACTCTTCTTCTTCCTGCTCTAAAACCCGCACTCGAAAACCCAATCGATCCTCTCGTCCCATCTAGCCAAGGAGAAGGGTCGTGTAAGAGGAGATTCCTAGTGCACGACGATTCTGATTGGCTAAGATCGGATTGCGAGGGATCAACATGGCTTTCAACGGGCGATTACCCTCAAGCCCTCCCTTACCGTCCTCTACCCTACTCTTCATCTTTCCCCGCATCTCTCTCCCTTCTCGCAACTATAAATTTCACCGGCGCATCCGCAAAGATCTCTCTCAACTCGTCAGCCAGCTTCCGGGAAGCAGTGCCTAGATGATGTACGTGTGGTGCGAGTCGAAAAGTCCCGACGGGCTGACTGTAGACTGGCTGGCTGTAGACTGGCTGGCTGTGCGCCTGATCGCCACGACGGACTGTGGGATCGAGGCAAGCCTGCGCAAAAACTAAGTCGGCGGGGTGACGATCGCAATGGTGGCATGTGGCACGCGACGGTCAGGATCGTCGGTGCATGTATGAGGATAGTGACCAGAGTTGAGTGGATGGATGGCCCGGGGCCATGACCGATCTTTACGGCGAATGCGCCTCCTTGTTTCGAGTCTATTCTTTGGTGTGAGTGTAACTTCACGACCGTTAAGCCGAGAATTCTTCTATCTCTGGATTTTTGTATGATTGTCATTTATTGTATCCATTTCACACTTCCTCTCCCTACTTACCCTATGACTATGTATGTTTGTCATGGAATGGTTGCCTAGTGGGCCGACGTTTTGATTAGTCAAGGGATGACGGGGCAGGGGTGCAGATCACGCGGGAAACCGAGTCATGTATGGCTGCCATTTTCGCACCTTCCGCGATGAGTCACCCCGAATAAAGATTGTCGTTGATGAACTGGTCTTTGTTTAGGTTGAAGAGTTGTTGCAATCGAATGCGTGAGAATGATTGAATTGTTGGCAAGGAGAATGTTGTTAGGATTTTGTTCGAGAATGCAAGAGTGTTTAGATCTGTCGATAATGTGATTCGAAATGCCTTGCACGCAACCTGACAGGCGATCTGTCTTTTCAGAGAGAAGAAGGGCGACCCGTGCGACCTGCATGCGCGGAACACCGATCGTGTCCCACCTGATGTGCGTACTGTCCCCACGATTCCTGTATGAAAATTGCTTGGCGAAACCATAGACCATTGCAAACTCTCTCTCTCTCTCTCTCTCTCTCTCTCTCTCTCTCTCTCTCTCTCTCTCTCTNTCTCTCTCTCTCTCTCTCTCTCTCTCTCTCTCTCTCTCTCTCTCTCTCTCTCTCTCTCTCTCTCTCTCTCTCTCTCTCTCTCTCTCTCTTGTCCTGAGAAGCGAAGGAATGCTCCCACTCTGCTTCTCATGTTTCGGATAAATAAAGGCGATAATCGGAAAAGCCCGATCGATAGACAGGGGATTAAAGATGAATGACTGATACCGACTCTTGTGATTGAGTGGATTGCCATGTGGACTGAAGGCCTCACTCCGACTGGGCGCCGACCTCCTGTACTCCCGCCACGTCCCTTTCCGTATAACGAGAAACGGACTCGTGTATGCAAGTGGGACGCACGAGAAGCCATCGCCAAGATCGGCGACCGATATCATTTCCCTCCCAAAACTCGATGTTTAGGATTTGTCGGAGCGGGCTTTGTCATTATTGATACGCATTTTCCGCCTTATTCGCTGCTGTTACCATTCAATGAATTGATTGTCATTCTGTGGACGACAGTGGCGCCCCATTGGCCTAACACTCTATGCAGCGACTGTTGTCGCCTCGAGCGTTACCAATCAAAAGGCTTCCACTACCGTGTACGGATTGAGGACAAACACAAGGAACGAGCTACGCGATTGAGACCCTCCACGTCAGACTCTGAGTTGTGCAATGAGCGGTGTCGGGACTTGATCCGAAAACGGGACACCAAATGTGTACCCTCCCCCTTTCACACGAAGCGAAGGGCAATGGCCCGCTGGGAAGTTCAACGATACTTTTTGGATTGAATTTCCACGCGCCGAACGTACCGCGCGTGCCTTTCTCTCCCTTGACATCCACATAGTGTCGGACCCTCCCCTCTTACCACGTCGGACCAGCACGGGGGACTTCGGTTCTGTCCGTGTCCCCATACTCAATTTTCCAAAAATCCTTGGCATACCCCATCTCGCTATCTTTCCGGGGCCCCCTTGTGCAAATTAAACACTCCGAGCGAAAGATAGCGCAGGGCGTACCCCTAGGACAGACAGGCCCTAAGGGCCTATTCTGATAGATGGTCCTATAGCCTATAGCGGGGTCCGGTAGAGGCCGAGAGGCCGAAACAGAAACGGTACCGGTCGGTCAGTCAGTCCGGTCTAGGTCAAGTCTAGGCTAGTGTAGTCTATAGATAGAATGGGCACATCCGTTCAGGGTTTTTGGCAGTTGGTACCGAGTACAGCGCTGCTGCGCTACGCGTGAACCAGAAGTGGTGACGGCTCAGCGTGGAAGGAGACAGGCATAGCCAGACCTTCGGAGCGCCGGCCATAGCTGGGACCTGCGCTGTACTCTGCCAGCACGTAGGGGCTGTCGAAGGTCTGGCATATCGAGGTCTGCTGGAGGCGAGAGAAGTTTGTGCCCTGCTGGACCCTCCTCCGGAATGGGGTTCCAGGGTGGTGGCGCTGCAGCCATAGCTGCAGCCTCTTCCTCAGAGGTCAACTTGTCAGGGTTTGGTGGCGCTGCTGCAGACTTCCATCCGGGAAGTCTTCCGATACTTCTTCATCATCAGATACTGTGGCGCTGATTTTCTTCTTCATCCTCTGAGTGGCGCTTGGCCTCAGAGGCCTATGGGGGGGCTTGATGTTTCAGGGGCTCAGAGGTGTTACAAGTGACTAATCAGGGTTGGGGAGTGAAGCGCTGCTCCTTTCTGAGCAGCGCACTATAGTATTGAAGTTATCCTGACAATTCAAGACTCTGAGTTTAATAAATAGTGTGTAACTTGGTTTGGACTATCTTCGTTTCATTGTTTTCCTAGATGTGATCTGCTCGGCTTTTCTTTATGACTGGTTGTGAGGATTGAGTGGAGTGAATTGCACTTTCAGTGTACCCTGTCATATCACATGGTAAAGTCTTCCGTTGTGTTTATCTCTCCCTGCGCGGTGTGATACTCCTATCCTCTCCCCTTCCTTCTGTGTATGTATGAGCATACCTGGAAGTCTATCTGAGTGAGGGTTGGTCTTCAGACAACAAACAACCAGAATCATAACAGTGTAACATGTTTTCCAAGAAGGAAGATTCTTGACCCAACAAAAGTAGAACCGTAAGATATGACACAACAAAAGACTAGACCAACCAAGTGTACTATTTAGCAGCAAAGTGCTTTATGAAAACAATTTTTATTGTAAAATGGAATTCCACCTGAAGGAAGCCTGAACCGCCTAGACGGGTCTCCCACCTCGCATCCTTGGATCCTGAATAAGACCAACAATCAATGAAGAGTATCACCATGGATACAGTTCAAGTTTGCTTCCTAGTCGTCCTTCTGTTGACTACAAGCATATAGCGCTCGCACCACTAATCGGTGGCACTCACACTGCCTCCGTAGTGCCGCTGCCTGTAGATGCTAACTCACAAGTGGGGGCAGAGAAAGTGTTTTCCAAAGGAGGTTCGATCCGACAGACTAACCTTAAACACGACAGTTCAGAGAATGATGTGAAATGCTAATATGACAACTCATTGACTAACACTGTCAGATAATTTGGCCTACAGTACGGCCTGTCCTGAAGATGCGGGCAGATGCACTACCCTAAATTCACTCGTAAGACAGACCCAGGGCTTGAGAGAAACAATCCAACAAAGAGAGGGATGACCCGGCTATAGGAGTTACACCTAAATACTACCGACATCTAACCAATCAAGAGATGCTACCTGTTATAGCAGAAGCTTAATGAATTCAGTCTTACTTACCGGCAAATATATCGAGAAAAAAAGAGCAAACGGTAACGGAAGCTCAACAAGTCACAGCTAAAATGAAAAACTATCCTTGGAATTACAATTAGATACAGATAGAGGGTCACAGCAAGAAGCGCCGAGTCAAATTCCATGGAGAGACCAAACATATGCATCAGAACGGAGGGAACAATTGATACGGTCAGAGTTAAACTAGTCATAAGCGTATTGAAGAAAATAATCCTGAAATCATTACGAAAGAGAAACTTCAAAAAGGCATAAATCTAACTGCAGTAACGGCTGGATGCAGTAATGGCAGTAAGTCAGAATCAATAACGACAAAGACTCTAACCTATTCCTTAGTTCTGCGAAAATCAACAGGTAGGAACGACCAGAAGGTATCGTGGCCGAATACAGAGCTTTCCAGCCGGATGCGGAAGCAAGTGAATCCAGGCTATTACTGTGCCTTATTTCATACGCTTAACTTCTTACTCTTCATGACATGTCCTGCCTTTGCTAGTATCAGCTGCAGTCCCACCGCCATTGCAAGCTCTCACACTGCTTAACTGCTGGCATGCTGATGTACTCTCTCATGCAATAAGAATGATGAATCCAAGGTTGCTTCTAGAAGCCGTGCATCGTGACGACTGCCAGACTCTACACAAATTCCGCTGCATGTGGCCAGAAAATTTGCCAGCTTCATCCAACGTCATGTAGGGTACAACGATGTGGAAGGAAAGCAGAGAACGGAACACTCATCCATGCGTTACTCACGGATGGAAACACCAGCATGACAATGACGAGAATGCAACCCACAACTGAATAGCATGAAAACCTTGGTCGTGCCGCATACGCCCCAGTGAAAGATTAGGTCGTCATCCTCGTATTGGCAGAAACGCCGTCAGGACGCGAATGGGATTAGAGCTAACATTAGCACTAATCTGCGGCCGCCGTTCTCAGTGCTGACCTTAATGCCGACTGCCCAAATTCATCCGACTAGAAGTGTTTCCACTCTATTTTTTTCCATGGCCTATAGCTGTTTAACCCTGGTGCTGATGAGGCGCTGATGTGGGAACACTGCATTGGATCCATCTCTGGTTGTGCCACTCCAAGAATTTAAAGCAGTTTTTGTGCCTGTTCTGTGATGGACAGCTGCCATATATATCGTCACAAACAGAACTGCCCGGTAAACCGTAGGCAGAGAGAGAGAAGAGGACAACAAACCAGGGGCTGTGGCAAACTGTTTTGTCGGAGTTTCACCGACTCATATATATATATATATATATATATATA
>BFEA01000105.1:2577486-2589094 GCA_003427395.1 Chara braunii | reverse complement strand
AGAGAGAGAGAGAGAGAGAGAGAGAGAGAGAGAGAGAGAGAGAGAGAGAGAGAGAGCAATCCATGGCCACAGCATTGAAAAGAGAAGGACAGGAGAGGAGAGGAGCAGAGAAGAGAGATAGCCAGCCAGACGGACGGACGGACAGACAGACAGACAGGCACGCAGACAGTCACACAGAGAGAGAGAGAGAGAGAGAGAGAGAGAGAGAGAGAGAGAGAGAGAGAGAGAGAGAGAGAGAGCCCAATCCATGGCGACATTATTGAAAAGAGAAGCAGAGGAGAAGAGAGAGTCAAAAATGGCTGCCTAAGGCAGGATTTCAGTCACATCCAAGGAAACCACCAGTAATTATGACCCTGTGCTTGCTGAGCCTAGAAATGCCCTGCACGGCAGAAAAAAAAAACGAACAAGGATGTCTTCTTTTTTGGCTGATGCCACTAACCATGTAGCTCCTGGACCAGTAGGCTGTGGCCCCAAAGTTGCAGCGTGTTAATGGCCGCGTCGGAGAAAAAATGGCTGGGAAATGTACCAGTTGGGGACAGCCTGCCAGGGAAGAAAGGAAACATAAAGGGGAAAAAGTGAGCCTCTAAAAAAGTGAGCTCAATTAATTTGAAAGTTGAAACAGCATTGGTCAATGGAACAACATCAGTCAGCGGACGGATCCACTGGTGCACACCTGGCATGAAGTACCACCCACTTGAAACTAGGCAGTAGCAGCAGCAGTAGCAGCAGCAGCAGTAGCAGCAGCAGCAGCAGCAGCAGTAGTAGTAGTAGTAGTAGTAGTAGTAAATTTTTCCCGTCCAGGATCTTCACTGGGAATGCGCTTCCCGAAATCACCAACACTCCTCAACATGTTCCAACAGACAGCCTGCGGCATTTTGAAAGGGGGTCACCGTGGCCCCAGGTGGGCCCTGGCACCACTAGGTCAACGGGTATTTGGGATATTATGACGAGTTCAACATGCCTAACACAACCCCGTGGAGGAGCACCAGCCGGTGGAAGCAATGAGGGTGCCATTGGCTGGACCTCAAGGCTAGGGCCCTCGCTCCCGGACTGCATGTTCCAGTTGGCTGGACCCCAAGGCTAGCCTGAGGGCCCTCGCTCCCAGACTGTCTGTTCCAGTTGAGCTGGATTATCATTTCATTCAGCCAGAGTATCAGATCTGTGTCTGCTTGGGGCTGTGGGGGAGTCAGAGGTCCCACACACTGACCTGGAGGTAATTTGGTGGTGGCAGTTGATCATGGTATTTTTTATTATTTATTTATTTCTTGATTCCGCAATATGCGTATAATACTGTATATACAAGATTTTTTTCTCTGGTGAGGTGGGATGCTGGACCCAGTTTCCAGCTTAGATGTACCCAGGAGGATTGTATTGAAGACCTGAATCTAGATGTGTTAGTGGAAAGGTGCAGAAATTCGAGATTGAACTGCGGCGCTGAATCAAATCCTCTTTGCTAATGGGCCTAGCTCAGTTGATACACCCATGAACTGTTGAAATCAGGACCTCAGTTTTCATGGGTGTGCCAACTGAGCTAGGCCCATGACCTGTTGAAATAAGGACCTCAGTTCTCATCCCCATCAACTCAGAATCTGACGAGTAAACAATTCACCAGTACCTCCACGTTTTTAGGCCGTTAACGCCGTCGCTGAAGGTCCATATGCATTTGCCTCAGAGCCTACCCAGAGGGGGCCTAAGACCCCCTGGGGTACTGGTGGCCGAAAAGTACACAAACAGCCCAATCAGCTTTGGAAATGCAAAGCAAGTCCAGTCCCGGTGGCCGGCTGGAGGCTTCTACGTGAAGATGCCCAAATGCCTAATCTTCACTGGATCTCCCGATGCCAGGGTGCATTCCAGGGTGCGTTCCTTGCAACTTTCGTTGTTTTTTTTTGTGGCCCGGGGCAAGGTCCCACATGCACGGATTAGGAGATTTCGGCCGTTGATCTCGGCTATCTACGGTCTCTATCTCTTAATTCGTGCCAGTGGGACCTAGCCCCCCATGGACCACGGATCAGATACTAAACTCATCAGAACAGATACAGAGCACATGATCTTAGCCAACAGGCCGAGCAAGGTACTGCTTTTCGTTCTTTGTGTCCTTGTTTCTTTTTTCCCCTGCACGTGCTGCTCCCCAGGGCCCAAGTCCCACTGGCAGCGTTGAGTTTCCTCAACGCCTGAATCTGGGCGTGTTTGTGGAGATGTGCGGTTGCAACACCATATCTGCGCATATCCTCAATCACCTCGAGATTCAGGCGTTGGGGAAACTCAACGCTGCCAGCGGGACTTGGCCCCAGTGGCCAAGTCCCACTTACACCGTTGAGCTGACCCAACGATGTTGTGTGACAGAGGGTGATGCACAAGATGCTTCTGCGCCGTGGACATAGAGTGGTGGTGTTTTTTTTTTTTTTTTTTTTTTTTTGGTGTAGTGTGGAGAAATTGTAGATGGCTTTGAGTTTCTGCTTTTTTATGTTGAGAAAACTGAAAAGAAAAAGGGACAGGGCATAACACAAGTGTGTTTGGCCCATTTCTCCATTAACCTATCTATCTACCCCACTTGGAATGGGGTAGCTAGCCCAATGGTGTCTCTACTGAAACGAGAGCAAAGGCGAAGGTGGGTGATGGCTGTCATCATTGTCTGACAGCACGTTACTTCCACCATCTTCATTGGCACTCGGAGTGGGCGTGTAGGCTGTGATGTAGACCCTCCACGTATCTGGTCCGAAAAGAGGCCACATTCGCCCAAACACTAACAGTTGTAGTGGGTCGGGTCAGTGCTTCTTTTCTTCTAGCGGCATGACCTACTTAAAAAAAAATTAAGCCCAGGAAAATCAGAAATCACGATTTGCCATTTTGAGCCATTGTTTTAATCTTATTTTGGTCGTTGCGCCCTTGAGCTAGCTCAAGTCAACGGTGCACGCAGGGCTTGGCCCCCCAGATAGACTGGGTCATGTGTTTTGAAATTCAAACAAAAACTTTAAGGAAAAACGGGTGTGTTCCTCGTCTTTCTTTCGAACTTCCAAAGATTCTGTTTTTCCCTTTTCTTAAAAGCTATCACGGGCTCGCGGCGCCACTCACCAAATGTGAAAATGGGTTGATGGACCAGACCGAAAAAAATGGCAGGCGACCTGTCGTCGTCGAAGGATGGCGGCGATCTGAACACGCCAATGCGTGGAACGCCGCCTTTGCAATAACCACGCCGGGGAAGGCGCTCAGGCTGGCGGCCGCGTTGGTTGGCGGTACCTTAGCGCGCTAACATGCGCTAAGGCAGCGCTAACGCAGGGGAGGCAACGATGTTATCGGAAATACCGAGGTTAACCCCTCGGGAGTTAGCTGCGAGAAGACGCCGGCGCGTGAGTTATCGACGAGCTAAGGGGAAATCCTTTGAAGCAACTCTGCTCCCGCGTGGTATGTTTTGTGCTGTGTTTCCCCTGGAGAAGATCCTGGGGTAGGGAGATGCCGTCAGCCGGGGAAGTCTGGCAGGAGCTTTGAAGATGAAATTCTTTCATTGGCAGGGCATGCCCATGCGAGACTGGGCTCCTTTACATGGAAGATGACAGCAGCGCCAGAGGGAGCAGTGGGAGAGTTCGTGACGGCGGTGGGAGTGCTGTCCATATTACCAAGGAGACAGGCTCCTTTACATGGAAGTTGACAGCAGCGCCAGAGGGAGCAGTGGGAGAGCTCACAACGGTGGTGGGAGTGCTGTTAACATTTCTAAGGAGGCATCATGTTAAACTTTGCATTTACGCATACTTTACATGCTCCTTATCACCGTTTTGAGCCAGTTCCAGAGTGCTCCCAGTATCCTTTGCACAAAGTCATTATTACACATCGCCCCTTCATACGGATGTCGTAGTTGTAATGTCCCCATTCTTTTTCCCTACAAAACTATGGTACAACGCTCCCGGTAGCCTTTCCCATTGCCACATAAAACCCTATTGGTGCAACAGCCCCAGGACATTCCGCCTCCTATTTTCAATCAGCCCAAGTCATTGCCCCTTCTCACAAAGGAAAGTCCCACAGTCGTTAATAGAGACAAAACGTAGGGTGGGCAAGGTTACCGTCAACTCTCAGTCTGTAGACTCAGTTTCCTTATCCTGGGCCTCCTAAAGCCATTGTTCCACTGGGTCCTGACTTAGAAACCTGACCAATCATTGTCCTGGGAAGGGTCCCTTCAAACCAGTTTCATCCAAATCTTCCAATTCGAAGGTGTTCAGTCTCACCCGCTTAGCGATCCGGTAGGGGTCTTTGAACCTCCTCCCCAGTTGCCCTGACCAAGTGCTTTCTAGTGTCGAGTTTCTTACCAATACCATCTCTTCCACCTGAAGTGGCTCCTTTCGAATATTCTTAACCTGGTCCCATCTGGCTTTGTCCTTCATCCTGCTGTCTAGTACCCGGTTGGCAATGTCTTTCATGACCTCCTCGTTTCTAAGGACTTGTTGGCATCGTGCCTCAATCAATTCTTACGTGGTCATAA
This sequence comes from Chara braunii, assembly GCA_003427395.1. NCBI lineage: Eukaryota > Viridiplantae > Streptophyta > Charophyceae > Charales > Characeae > Chara > Chara braunii. Next base: position 2,584,623 of record BFEA01000105.1, on the reverse strand, counting down.
GCGGATCGTCATCTAACCTGTTCCAAGTAGGTATCAAGGTCTCCACGGGAAAATTGATCTTTCTTATGTACCAAAGTTTCGTTGGGATACATCCCGTTGTCCTCTTAGGTGTCATGTTCTCCGAGACGACAACCTGCTTAAGATATCTAGACCAACTCCCCAGATTATCCGCCGAGAGCTTCGCAATTGTGTTCTTTAAGGTCCGGTACCCCCTTTCTACATGTACATTGATCTCCGGGTGATACGGTTCGATGAGTTTGATAGGTACGCAGAGTCTTTTAAGCATTCCCAATACTTTTTGGTTTACAAACTTCGTTTCATTGTCTGCTATAAACCTCCTGATGAAGGAATGCCTCAAGTAGAAATTCTTTATCCAATTTGCTACACTTTTCCTCGTCTTTTTTTTTAGGACGACCGCCTCCATGAACCCACTGAAGTTGTCCCGCGCATCCAGGATATACCTGTATCCATCCGTTGATACAGGCGTAACCGCAAGGTCAAGATGAACCAGATATCCCGGCTCTAGCACCCGTGTTGGTCTAAGTGGCCCGAAGACGCGAGCCGAGCTTTGTTCTTGGAAGATCAAACATGTCTGACAGCATGTGGCGACAATGCATGTCATGCCTGGCCAATAATAGACGGTGTTATCTTTGCAAGGGTCTCTTTGGACGATCGATGTCCCCCTGCTAGTCCATCGTGCATTGCCTGGATCAGGTCCAGCTGCCTAGACCTCCCGCATACGACTCTTCTAAGTGTAATGCCTCTCTCTCTCCTGAACAGATAATCGTTCCTTAGGACGTATCTTTCTGCCTCCTCTCTTGCCTTAATGTTGACCTCCATGGGCCGCTTATTTCCTACCAGCAACAATCCGATTTCTTGAAAGACCCCTTCGTACATCGGAACATAGAAAAACTATTTTCCTTCCTGATCCTCACCCCGCCTCGCTTGCATCTGGTTTACCATTAGTTGCAATTTCTTTCTTTCCCAAGACTCCACCAAACTCATCACGGTTTCCCAACCTCCCTCAATGGCTATTGCGATCAATTCCTCCTTCGGTCCTACTATCGCTCCCCACGAATCCTTCTCCTCTTTGCGTCCTCGAGTGATGACTGACCCTTCCTGAAGTTCCGTCACTACGGTAGGTGCCCCTTTTTCCAAAGTCTGAATCAACAATTCTTTTGACACGCATCCTTTACTCATCATTTCGTTATCCACCGCAAGAGTTCCTCTTTCGTATTCAAGGAACGCGTCGATGGGTTCTGCATCCTCCATCCCTTCGGGTGTGATGCAAACCCGACTTAGCTCATCGGCCTTGTTCCTGAGTCCAGCAATTCGTTCGATCTTGTAGTCGAACTGCCAGATGAATCCTACCCATCTCTCAACCGTCGGATCTATGGGCTTGTAATTCTTCAAAGCCCTCGCGACATAGGTTGGATCGATTCTTATGATAAACCGCCTCCCGAATAGGTAGGCTTGGAAGGTCTTGGGGCAATACAGAATGACTCAGACCTCCTTTTTGAACTGCAAGTATCGTCGTTCTGCTGAGTTCAGGGTTCTACTCTTGAACCTAATTGGCCTTTTTTTTCCTCCCTCATCCTTTTGAATCAGTACACCCCCTACGACCAAGGGTCCTCCGTCCGTCTCTAGGATAAATGGTCGTCCAACTTCGTCGTTAAAACAGGGCGCTGCCAAAGCTACTTGCTTCGACGTGAGTATGTCCTTGAGGGTTTGGACGGCTGCCTCTCGCTCCTCCGTCCAATCCATGGTTCCTTCTTCTCTGATCATGGCGCGGATAGGCTCAACAATCTTGGCAAAATTTTTAATAAAAATCCTCCAAAAGACGACTACGCCTAAGAACGCTCTTACGTCTTTCGTCGTGTACAGGGGCGTTGGCCACTATGATATCTTGTCGGTTTTTGCTGGGTCCAGCTTCCTTTTATACACGCCACAACGAAATCCTAGTATGGTCACTCTCGGTACTGCCAGAATACTCTTTGGTCAGCTGGCCGTGATTTTGTATGCTAGAAATCGGCGGAGTAAGTCCTTGATGTCCTGTAGATAGTCTCACACAAATTTTCGAATTCCCGGGTGGACTTCCATCTCGTCCTTCTTCTGTGTGTCTTTAATCGGATTGTCGTTGATGTAAGGTTCACACTTCTCTGAAAACATGTCTCCGGCTAAAGCGAGCATCCTCCTTTGCGATTTGGCTACTGCGTTCGTGAAGCCCATAGGGGTCACCTGCATCTGCAACTGGCCTACGAGGGTGTGCATTGCAACGACCATTTCATCAAAATGGACATTTTTTATTTTTTAAAGGAAATTGAAACTGAGTTTTTTGGCCGAAAACTCGTCAAAATTTGCTGTTCCTGAGGGTCCAGCGTTGAGGTTCCAGCGTTTTACAAACGCTGGACCCTCAAGAACAACAAATTTTGACGAATTTTCGGCTAAAAAACTCAGTTTTAATTTCGTTCAAAAAATAAAAGATGTCAATTTTGACGAAATGACAGTTTTGCGGTGTATGGTCTGTCCCGAGCATCCAATGAGAGTTGGTCCTACCCTGAATACAAATCTATCAGTTAATAAATGCTCCGGCTGACGTGGAACATGGTCTGAAAGGATGCCGACACCATGGTTCCTAGCAATTTGCTAAAGGTGTCGTCGATCTCATGAATGGTTAGGATCGGGATTTGATACTTAAACTTTTTCTTGGCAGCGGTGACCTTGTCCGTAGGCTCCTCTTCCCTCGGTTTCCCGTAAACTTTCTCTGGTTCCCTGGTATCGGGCTCTACTGGGGTTGTGGAGCCCCCATTAACTTCTTCCATTACAATGTCACAAATAATTCTTCTTTCAGCCGTCCCTAGTCGAGCAGTCACGTTCACCCTGTCCCGTCCGTCACTTTTTAGGATGAAGTTGACATGTGGCCCGCGCCCTCGGAGTTGGTCCCAGACGATATCTGTCACCGGTTCAGCTTCTACCGCGGCTATCTCTAACCCATTGCGGATGATAACGGCGCGTCACATCCCTCCTAGCGAGTTCCAGTTCACTCGTTCTCCCCGAGGTCCGAATATCTCCCTCTTTAATGACGTTGTACATCTTCGTTTTATAATTTCATGGTTGAGCCTTGGGCAAAACCGCACAAAATGTCCAACTGCGGTGCAATATCTGCAATGCTTATCAACGGAATCTCTTCATCCGAACCCTCGGTTGGTCACTCCTGCTGGGAATACCACTTCTTGGGGAGGGAGGGAGGGTCGGGATACTTGCGCCTGCATAACCATCAGCGCGTTCTACACCCTCTCTATCTTATTGCCAACTCCATGCACGCGTTCATGTAGACTCTTGATCCCCCTTTTTACCTTGTCGCCCGTCTTGTTGGTCAGGTCTATGATCTCCCCTTCCTTAAGCAAGGTCAGTGTCTCGGTTACTACCGTTTTCTCAGCCAGGTCTGTTACTGTATTGAAGTCAACATCCCTGGTGTTTGTAAATTTGCTCGTATGTTGGTAAGCCGACATAATCTTGTCTTTATCCAACTCGAAGAACTGCCTGAGGAAGTACTTGCTCATTATCCGGTCCGTTACCCCGGGGATCCTTAGTGCTACCAGGGTAAACTCTCTTAGGAATTCATTGTAGGTTGCGAAGTTTTTCCTTTGTATTGCCGTTAATTCGGCTTATGTTGCCATCTTCTCAGCCGCTAGGTACTTCCTCATCATCACATCCTGGGTCTCCTTCCAAGATCGGCTTGCGGCCACGATGACCATTATGTCTCGTCCTAGACTTAATGACACATGCTGCCCTAGGTGATCCATCTTCTCCTCTTCGCTCCATTTTAGCAACGAGGCCAGGTTCTCGTAATCTATTAGGAACTCCGTAATGTTTGCCCCATCAAACGTCAACTTTTTCTTAGCGTTCGTGAGGTAGCCTTGGTTTTTGTTTCGTACCCGCGCGAGGGACGACACTATCTTCCTGAGGCAACCCTCGGAGCTGCTGGTCTCACCTGCCGTACTGGTTTTCTGACCCTCCTTGTCGATCCTTTGTCCATGTCTAGTTTTTGCAGTCCCCTCTGGGTCAAGCCATCCCAGCACCCTTTTCCTAAGGCTCCAGAGCCCCTTGCACCCTCGCATTACCGTTGGTGTGGCTGGCAGACGGCTAACCCTGTTGTCTATGGTGGGCGGGTTAATAGCCTTCTCCGCTTCCATTCCTGGGGAGTTCTCTCTCTCCTTCCTTCTCTTGCTAGGTGTTCCTCGACGGTGACTACCCTTACCCCCTTGCCCAATGCCGCCTCGGCTGGCCTTCCATTCGTCCCGCGGTTCTTCCTGCGGGAGGTCTTTTTCGTTTCCAGTCATCATATCCTCGATCAATCTTGCCTTGTACTTGTCCGTGATTCTTACCTTCTTAGATACAACTCCATCTGAATTCAGGGGGCTCAACCTGTCCTTATTTCTACCCTCCGTGGTCTCCTAGGTTCCCTGCTTGCTTCCCCCGGCTTTTTCCAAGCTTTCTCCCGAGGATATCACTTTTCTGTTCCCCTTGGTCCCATCCGAATTTATCGATTCTCTGTCCTTCTGACCCTCCTCTCTTTGTACGACGCTGCCTCCTAAGCCTAATCCTCCCTCGCTTCTACGATTCTTTGTCTCATCTTTCATTGTCATTTTGCCTAGATCTACATGAACCAGAGGATTCCTCGGGACACAGGCAGCTCGAGGCATTTAGGTTTCATAGACTCTAGTCCCTTCGGTTTTATCTTGTTCAGAGAGTAGCCCCCTCCCCATTTTCGTCCTCTGGTTGTTTTTCCAAGAAAAGAAGAAACCCGTGGCTGGCCCTATTGCCCTATCGAGCTAAGGAACAAAACTTAGTTCCCCTTGTGACAGGCTCGTTTAGAGCACCCCAGTTTGTCGTGTCGGGCGCACAGGAGTTTCGGTTAGGCACTCCGTTAGGAAGGGTACCCGATCAGTATTCCTTTCAGTTTTTCTGGTTATGACAGTTATCGTGGATTTATCCCTTCCCTATTCCACAACGGGTTTTTGATTGTCCAGGTACGGCGGTCCTTCCTTATTCCCATCGGTGAGCCCTTATACGTAATGGAGTATACTTTCTTTGTCATACCGGCTTGCTCCCGAGTACCCGTCCCGCTCTTGTCCCCGCGGCCCTTCCGGTTCGGTAAGCTCCTCGAATAGTTGAGTCATCCCTGCTAGATAGCTCTCTCCCACCTCGATCTCTCTCCGAATTATGTTCTCGTATTCCGCACAGGTTAATCGTGGCAACCCAAATATCAGAATATTGATGACCTCTCATAGCTCCTGGTCCCGGTTCCCCTAGAACGGTCCGTGCTCCACCGAGATGTCATAGAACATCCCGATGGCTTGAGGTGGGAAGTGATCTATCCAGAGTATTGCTGAGTCCATCAGATCCTGCGCCCTCGCGAGACTCCTGAAGATGAGGTCCACCAGATTGCCCGTGCGCTAAACTCCCACCATCTCCCTACTTCCACCCTGGTCTGTAAGCCCACGTTCCTCCTACCCCTGACCGATTGGCCTATCTGTGTCAATACCCGGGCGGCACGCCGAAAGACCGGGGTCAACTCGTGACCTTGCTCTATTCCTACTCCCAGCGAGTGTCAACCAATTTCGGGTAGGTACAAAGTCCGGGTTACTTCCAGGTTTGAGCACATGTCATCCCAGACCCTCAGTTAAATCGCATCCCGGTCCACAAACATTCCACCATTATGAAGGCGTTGTCCCTCCCCAAGGTTACAACCCGCCACTCCACGTCGATTCCCCGAAATTCGAAACTTGTCGGAAGGGACACTTCCCACCCCCTGCCGTTATTTCAGGGCGGGCCGGGGTACCGGGGATGGCGTGTCGTCCAAACACGTCTTGCTGCCATCGTTGTTTGGTGATTTCCTGTATAGCCCAGACATAGAGGATTACATCCAGTTTTTCAGCAACTGCTCATCTACCGCTTCATTTCCCTTTTTTATGCCCACATTCATCTTATCTCAATGGCTCGATCCCCAGCGGCCGTTTTTTTCCATGACCGTCCTCCTTTGGTCATCGCATATTTGCCCTTCTCGTCTTACTTCCCTGCCGATCATCAGCAACCACGCCACGTCAATTTCTCGAAATTCGAAACTTGTCGAAAGGGGCACTTCCCACCCCCTGTAGTTATTCCAGGGTGGGCCGGCGTACCGGGCCTGGTGTGCCGTCCGAACACGTCTTGCCGCTATCGTTGTTTGGTGATTTCCTGCATAGCCCAGACATAAAGGATTACAGTCCGTTTCTTCAGCAACTGCTAATCTACTGCCTCATTTCCCTTTTTATGCCCACATTCATCTTATCTCAGTGGCTCGATCCCCAGCGGCCGTTTTTTTCCAGGACCGTCCTCCTTTGGTCATCGCCTATTGCCCTTCTCGTCTTACTTCCCTGCCTGTCATCAGCAACCACACCCCCAGTAGGAAAAACCTCTTCCCGTTTTAACCATCCCGCACGCCCTGTTAAACTAACGCACAAGCTCCCTATCCTACGTTACTCCCTAGTTTACATGTAACCACCACACTTTGAATTTCCCATGCCTTCCGACTTTCCGGCCTTTTACTCAAACCACAATACTTCAAACAGTTTGAAAACGTTATCCACACAGGATGGAGCGGCCGCCGCCTCTCGGCTAACTATGGCATCCCAGGCTGCCGCATCTACCTTTAGGCGATCATACTTACCCATTCTCAGGATGGTGACAACTTCCCAGGCTTTATCACCGTAGAAGGGTCCGTATTTCAACGAGATCCTATAAAATTCTTCAGTCGGCCAGGGACATTCTATATGTGTCCTTTTCATGGAGTCGACCACTTTTAAAATGTGGTTGAAACCTAGGTTGTTTTACCGGACGTTCGAGACCCCCCTGACCGTCCGGGATGTCTGACCGGATGTCTGACCGGACGTCTGGTCGGACGTCGGATCGGACAGGGGTTGTCCGACCTAGCGCAAAAAAAAAAAAAAAAAAAAAAAAAAATCATGTGGCTTCTACCTTGCATAAGGTGTATGCCACCAAAATTTTGGYTCATTTRAGCCWGTAGRAAAAAAGATAAAAATCTTCAAAGTTTCTAATCCCCACCTATACCCCTCCKATCCCCACMAAAMCCCC